>CM065671.1:6997916-7030416 GCA_033220385.1 Triplophysa yarkandensis | reverse complement strand
TCACAACTGTGTGTGTGTGTGTGTGTGTGTGTGTGTGTGTGTGTGTGTGTGTGTGTGTGTGTGTGTGTGTGTGTGTGTGTGTGTGTGTGTGTGTGTGTGTGTGTGTGTTAAAGTTATTCAGTAAGACGTCACACACACGTGTTATTATCAGACTAATATAACATGTTTGTGATTTAATTTGTAGTTGAATTTATGTTACATGTTTTGTTTTATAAACTCACACAGAAATTGGAAATAAACAGGCATAACATTTGCTCAGAGCAATATTTTGAGATGCTCTTCCTTGATAATAATAAAACATGTGATTAAAATCTTGTTAAATCTGGACACCACTGAGTTTGGAGTGCACATGAACTTGTGTACAGCTCATTATCATAACATGTACATATATATCAGTCACCGCCACAGTAAGAGTGTTGGCATTAATACTCTTGTGAACAAATGATGCATTGGTAACCAGGTTTAATAATAGTAAATGTAAAATGTAAAGATGAACTCGAGTAAGTGTAGTGATGCATGCCAGTCTCATCACATCTAACCATAGGGTCTCTTCCCCTTCCTGAAGCTCAAGGCCGTAATTACATATAAGATAAACACGTAGGCCATGATGTTGGATTTTAAAGGATTTTAATGGGATTTTCTCATCCATCAGCGGAGAATCTTACTGTTAAAATAAACCTGGCAGTTGAGTATGTTGTCTCACGTTGTCATAAATAAATATATATTGAATGTTTTTTCTGCTTTAGGAGTAAGTTTGAAACCATACATCATCAGTGATTGCCTAACCACTTAAGACATTACAAAACAATTCAATAGCATTTGCTGTGGATAAAAACAAAGAGTAATACTCCAGTTATACGCCTTCCTTTCGTTTTTTTTACTTGTCTTCCTCTCAGCGTCCAGGTGGGATTTTTGCTAAACCATTCCCAAACGAGACCTGGAAACATTCTCTTGGCTGGGGATGTGGAATGAGCGTGAAGCGGTGTGAAACCAGGACCAGGGCAGCGAGTCTCTGTACCGTGTGTTCCAGTGACTCAGGTCAGCTGGAGCTGGCATCGCACAGCCTCGCTGCCGGTTAACACACTGTGATGTCAGCCATTTTAAGTTGGTCATCAGACTGTGCCATGTGCCGCCATTTTTCCCCCTGCTCTTCCATCTTTAACTAAGATTTAACACCTTAAGGTCTGGTCACATCACTCTGTAGATGAAAAAGCCAAATGTCGTTGGGCAATTTTAAACTCCCGCTAATGTTCTTTTATAGTTCAGAGTTGGGGTTTCAGCGAAAGTGAATTGAGCAACTGAAGCTTACCAAAAACCTTGTATACACAAGTCTGTTACTTGTGTTTTCCTTGACTATGGGAACTTGTTTTTGAAAACAATCAATTGCATATTGGACAAAGTCTTTTGAATAGAAGTTGGGCTGCATGGGTATGGAGCAAGACGGGTTCTGGCTTAAAAACGCCAACATTCTTTAATATGCCACATCAGACACTGGGCTGGTAAGACTGATCAGACACCGAGAAATAAGATCAGGGCCTTCTCTCACTGCAGCGGCCGGAAAAAAACAAGCCAGAGAGAGTCAGGAACTCAAAGCTGTTGGTGAGCTGACCACTGTGTGTGTGTGTGTGTGTGTGTGTGTGTGTGTGTGTGTGTGTGTGTGTGTGTGTGTGTGTGTGTGTGTGTGTGTGTGTGTGTGTGTGTGTGTGTGTGTGTGTGTGTGTGTGTGTGTGTGTGTGTGTGTGTGTGTGTGTGTGTGTGTGTGTGTGTGTGTGTGTGTGTGTGTGTGTGTGTGTGTGTGTGTGTGTGTGTGTGTGTGTGTGTGTGTGTGTGTGTGTGTGTGTGTGTGTGTGTGTGTGTGTGTGTGTGTGTGTGTGTGTGTGTGTGTGTGTGTGTGTGTGTGTGTGTGTGTGTGTGGTGGGGGGTGTTGCCATGGGGATGGTAACACACCAGTGGTGCTGACGACCCCGTCTCCCTGCAGACTAGGCTGAACTTGTTGAGAGAGGGAATGGGGGAAGGGAGGGGAAGGAGAGCAGGAACACTGATGGTGAGTTATGCGTGTTTCGCCTTAGCAGGGATCGAGAACAGTCGGACATTTTTTAAATTTGAAAAAATTTGTTTTTCTGGGGGTAACAATGAGCACGTGGTTCAAAAGATCTCGTCAGTTCAGGCACTTGACACATGATGTGACGTCCTTCAGACAAACAGATTTCTGATGTGTATGAAGTCACTCGTATATTTTCATTTTTCGCTCAGGAGATCCAAACGAAACAAATATGCTTACAACATAGTATTGATTTTAAAGAAGTTTAATTTTGTCTTAATTATATTCTACACATCTTTGGGGTTTTAAGAGAAGTTGTTGCTCTACATTTAGGGATGGAAGTTTGTATTATTTTGCTAACCTAACCCTAGATTTTGTATTTTGTAGTAAATCTGTGATGTACTTCATACAAAGGCCACTAAAGTGAACGGAAGTTCGGCTCCCTGGTTGACCACTTACTGAAAAGCTCGTGTTGGAACATTCCAGAGCCTTCAGAGTGAGCCAATGAGGAGGAGGAGGAGATGAGGTTACGGGTGTGTGGGATGGGGGGGGGTTTAGTATCAAGGCAACATATTCCCTCACTGAAACACCTCACTGCTTCCTGCTACAGATAACGCCCCCTCCCTAACTTTACACCACATACACATGCTCACACCTCTCCCATCCCCCCAATTCTCATCGGTTCTCCATCCTCACACTGCAAAAGATGCATTTCTAGGACAAATTTTAGTATGAATATCAAAACATCTTAAAGAAACATTTACTTGAAAGGAAAGTGACTTGAGCTATTCTGTATTGTTTTGTAAAAGAAAATGTATAAATTAAGTAAATTAATCCTTAAAACAAGCAAAGTAATCTGCCTAGGGGGGTGAGTACCTAATTTAGGTTGACTTTTCTCACCCAGTTGTAGTGAAGTCAAAATGTAATCATTTCAATTATTGATTATTTTCTGTAACTATATGATACCGATGTCCTGCAGTATTGATATTATCAGTATTGACTCTCTCTCTTTTTCTGATATGTAGTTGACGCACATAAGTGCAGTCACAATAGAACTCCGCCTCCCCTCACAGACTGAACCGTGTGCACCGGTTAAATAGATGTTATAAAGAGGACCAGTGGGTCTTCCAATCGAACCGTGTCACGCTCAAGTGCAAGTGTCCCCACTACTGAAACCAGTCTCTATTGAACCAGTCCTGAGCATGATTTTATAATTAAGATGCAATTATTTAAGCAGAATATCCCATCGTAATGTACATTGAAATAAAATGCATGATTTTAAATCAACATCCTGTATCATTTTTAAAGCCATTCGTTATAAAGAGCATTGCATTTCGTAGCAACCCTTTTGACTGACAATGTAATATTTGGAACAGTATTGAGCGTGGTGACACATGTCTGCAGGTAATAGTTAGTTGTATTTTTGATGTGTATGGCAGTGGCAGCAGAAGTTCACAGGCACAGTTCACAGTAAAAAGCTCTGGAGTGTGTTTATGTGCTCTTTTTCCTTGTTTACCATAGAACTGATGTTTACCAAAAGCCATACCCATGTATGTGTGCGGAGTAAAGATTTTACCCAATCCTTACATTAGTTTCTGTAATATTGATATTTGAAATAATGATGGTACGGTCATGTTATATAATTCCCACATCTGTGCTTTTGTGTTTGTCATAGCGTTCTCTATGTCCACTGATTCTATTCACTCGGGTTAAACATTGGTAATAATAGAAAAAGAAATTTGTCTAGAGTCTCTGCAACATCACGTGTGATGCGCGCTGTTTGTGTTTCTGTCTTTCTTGAATGTATGTAGGTTTGAGTAGGTTTGAGTTTAGATTTATTCGGGCATATTTTGAAACTAAGATCAATGTCAAAATGTGTCCCATTCAACCTGAATTCACCCTAAATAAAAGCCAAATTAAATCTGTTTATCATATAACACATTTTTAAGTTATTTTATTGAAATTAGAAATTTCAGTATCATTACAACTTTACCCCATTGGCAGATTGTTTTGCTTGTTTTAAAGATAATTTTTATTTTTCGCCAAGTAAACGTGTCTTCATTTAAGAAGTTTTAGGTATTTGTCCTTAAAACA
This sequence comes from Triplophysa yarkandensis, assembly GCA_033220385.1. Lineage (NCBI taxonomy): Eukaryota > Metazoa > Chordata > Actinopteri > Cypriniformes > Nemacheilidae > Triplophysa > Triplophysa yarkandensis. Next base: position 7,026,281 of record CM065671.1, on the reverse strand, counting down.
AGATGTAACTGTTTAATAAGATATGCGTTATTTGAAGTGCACAGCCAGAACTACATGAGTGGATTTCAGACTCAACTCTTTGTGTTAACCCACCAGCGCTGAATAATTTCCTAACTGACAATGTGATTTCAGTCGACAAAATAAACTGTCTTCCCACAGCAGCATTTATGTCTATTAATCATGTGAATGACACTGAAGCCATTAAGGCAGTGTGTGTGTGCTGGCTACAGTAATATTAAACAATGGTTTTAAACTAATTTTCTGGTAAGCAGTTAAAGTTAACTTTGTTAAATGTGTCTTATTATCCTGCGTATACGATTCATGAATAACCTCAGCATCCACGAAACAGCAGGAGAGAAATACACAGATGTTTTATTGGCTTCTAAAGCCTGCTTTTTCTGACATCCATTCAAATTGTGATGAAAAACACAAGCCATGAATACTACAATGTGTTCAAAATTATTAGGCATGATGTGTTTTTGAGGATTTATTTTTACTGTACAATGGCAGTGCTCTTGGTCATTAAAAATTTGAATAAATCCTGAAATGTGTGAACATTTAAGTAGTAAAAGTGAAGTTTTGGCTACCTTCAGCGGGATATCTAAATGTGTACCAAATTAGGGAACTGATAGTGTGCAGAATTTTTATGCAAATAAATGAAAAACAAAGATTTTAAAATATCACCTCTTTATTCTACCTGTTAAAGGGAGAATAATAAACAAATTCAAATTTAAACAAAGCCTCTGTGACCAATATATCCACCCTTCTTTTCAATAACAGTCACAAGGCTTCTCCTCACAGTGTCGGTCAGTTTCTTCATCAGTTCAGAATCCACTTTTTGTGTAGCACCAACCACAACTTCACAGACATTGTTCAGAGATGTGAAGTTTCCAGCCCTGGAGGATAATGGGTTGATGGTAGCTTCATGTTTGATTCTTCTCAAATTTTTGCTTTTAACATGCAGTTTTCCTTCTCGACACGTTTCTTGTGATTTTGTTGATTATTTGCCACAAAATGTTTGATGGTTCTCTGTTGACATCACTTTTTCTTAGATATTTCAAGAGTGCTGCATCACTGTGAAATACTTTTTACAATTGTTTACTTTTTAGAGTCAGTTAAATTTATTTTTTAGCTAATTTTTCTGAGGAGAACAAACGGTCTAATATTTATGCACACCTTGATATAGGGCACTGATCTCCTCGGTCTACATCCTTCCTCCTTACACCAATACACATCACCTGACATGCATTAAATCCTATAAATATTCAGGTTTATAAACCTTGGAGTTGGAAGTTATGGATAGAATGATAATATGAAGATCTTGGATATGTACAGCAGTGAATGATTAAAGCATTAGAGTTAAGTGACCTTTTTTTAATAGACCTTTACAGCCATTAGAGGCAGGCTTTTATTTAAATGTTCCTTATACTATGAATGAAGGAGTGCAATGCATATGCACAATTGAAGGCCACTTCACAGGCCTTCAATTGTGTATATGCATTGCACTCCTTCATTCATAGTATAAGGAATATTTAAAAGAAAAGCCCTATCAGACATTTGGTTTGATCAGATTAACCAGGTTTAAACTAGTGTGTCATCCACTTTTGTCTCTTAAAGTTAAAATATTTGCTCAGAAAAGAGAAAATGAGATGTGAAAGTTTAATTTAAAAGTGCCTCTGACTTCAGAAATGGACATGAAAGCACATATTTTGCTTATGTGCTGACGTCAAAGCTGGTCATGATAGAAAAGCTAATAGATTGGAAGTTATCATTAAATAAAAAAGTTTAGATTAAATAAAAAGTTAGGAAATAATTCACATGAAGTAATCAGGTGTGGGAATCTACAATGTGAGTAGATTTCAATTCAGAAGGCTTCAATGCAAATCTCAAAGCAATTTTTTTTGCAGTTTCAATTAATCAGACCTATTACACAGATTTTTCTTCAAATATCCTTTTTTAATAAAACAAATAGAAGTGATTTGATAAGTCAACTGGAAGGTTTAGCATTGCACAGATCCAGCATTACAGTCCTCATTTCTACCTTTATTGAAACCAACATCCTCCCTTACATTACATTTTAATGTATGAAGAGCTTTTGGTGTCTGTATGTGCATGCTGTAAACTGTGCTGTCGCTACCGAGGTCCAGTATTTTTTATTGTCATGATTAAATCCTGGGTCATCGTGATGCTATATTTGTTCCTGCATCCCTAGTAGTAATTAAATTGAGTTTGAAATTTAAAACTCTATTAGTCATGTCTTAAAGGATCAGTCATTGAAAAACAGTGGTGCCTAGTAGTGAGGATGCGAATTGGAACCAACTCCTCACTGATAAATTGCTTCAAAGTTGGATGGTGAGTTTTCGCTTATATGACGAAAAAAGATAGCTCATTTACGAAACCCAGTCTGTTGAATGATATGTCAGTATAGGAATCATTTGTTAACATGGCAGTGCAACATTGACGAATACTAGTAATAAGATCTATAGGGCGTAACAGGTTGGTGGTTCAAGTTTGACGGACACTGCCTAACGTAAAAAAAACAACAAATTTACAATGTAACACCTTTTAGCACACTTTTGTGTCTTATGCATCTTATCAAACTTTGCAGACTCAATAGGTACCCGTTTCATAAAATGACTCGTGTATGTGTTATTTTATATATGTCAATTGATCCTGATCGATTCTGTCAAAATAACACTTTAGACCTTTAAGCAGTTTTTTTTCCTACAGGTTGATGGACTTAAATCCAGTGCCAGTGGGGACATATAGCATGGACCAATAGGATGGACGGATGACCACGTTTACCACCAGGATATTAATGGATGTGTAGAGGAGTAAATACAAGCAGTAATTAATAAGCTTACTGGACACTGCCTATTAAGCAATGGCTAGCAAGAGAAAGTCCACCATTCCATGCATGATTCCTGTAAAAACCAGGCATATTCAGGATGACCTTGAACGGCAAAGATTATCTCCTTCCTCTAAGGAAATTGGATTTTCTGTCAGCGAGGAGGCATGTGAAAAAGGCCAGATGATTTCAAGTTTGGGGAAATCATCTGGCCAAGAAGCAGGTGATATCCATAAAGACAGTGGCATTTACACCTGTAGGCTTTGTAACTTTGAGACCCAGGATCTAAACCTTTTCCTCGACCATGTCTACAGTGGGCACCCAGATTTCCGCATTGATCCTTGTTTTCTTTGCGTAGACTGTGGGGTAAGGGCTGTTAAATTTGAAGGCTTAGCACTGCACAACGCCCGTATACATCCTAGCACAATGACCACCACGCTTCAGCTGAAAAGAAAGGACAACAAGATTTTAGTAGAGCAGAGCCTTGTCACCGGACCTTTTGAAAGCACTACCTTAAAAGAAACTGAGATTTCCATCACCAAGACACCAATCATGAAAATGCTGAAGGGTAAATTCGAATCGAAAAGGATCATAATTTCTCATCCCGCAAGTGAAGACCCTTCCTCCACCATTACTAAACCGGTGGCAAAGAAAGAAACTCCTGCTGTAACAGTTACTCACGTGCCTACTATTGTACACAATGGAGCAGCAAACAAGGTTTCCCTGTCGTCAGCCATACAGATTGTTAATGGCTCTGGGACCTTGCCCCTGATTAAGACAGCTGTTACACAAGTTGTGTCTGTTGTGCAAAACAGAAGTGTTAACCCACAGTCTGTGCCAGCTGTAGTCTCCTCATCCCCCTCCTCTTCCTCTGCCTCATCATCTTCAAGAACCAAGAATCTACCGAAAGTAATGATCCCTCTTAGCAGTATTCCTACTTACAATACATCCATGGACAATAGCAGTTTCTTAAAGACGTCTTTCAGCAAGTTCCCTTATCCAACCAAGGCTGAGCTATGCTACCTTACAGTGGTCACCAAGTACCCTGAGGAGCAAATCAAGATTTGGTTTACAGCACAGAGACTGAAACAAGGTATCAGCTGGTCTCCGGAAGAGATAGAGGATGCCCGCAGGAAGATGTTTAACACAATAATCCAAACCGCACCTTCCTCTGGCCAGCAGCAGCGGCATCTCTCCCACCAGACCACCCCTCAACCTGCTATCACAGTTCTGGGCACAACTGGGATCCCTCACATCTTACAGGGTAGCCTGGTGGGGCAAGGAGGGGTGATTGTCACCCAGCCTATGATAACTAATGGCATTCAGGTCAGCGGTGCCCCTGTTACGCTCGCTGTAACACCTAAGCCTCAGGCTGCCACAAAGCCCACGATGCAGGCAAGACCCACAGCAGCTTTGGCTGCTGACAAAGGAATCAGCATGGTCTTGGGCACTGTTGGTAGCAGCAGTAGTGGAAATTGCAGCAGTAGTGTTAGTACTGGAAGCAGTTCTAGCAGTATAAGTAGTACTAGCAGCTTAAGCAGCCAGGCTAGCGTAATTGGAATGGAAGGCAGTGGCACTGCTAAGGCAAACAGCGATAGTGACAATAGGGCCTATACACCCGGTGCTAATGACACTTGCATTCGAAGCAATAGCAATAGTGTAAAAACTATCAGTGACGAAAATGGCAAGTGTGAGACCAGAAGCAGTAGTAACAGCAAAAACAATTGCAAAGCAGCTGCCAGCACCACTACAACCTCCACCTACACATCCACAACTACCACGGATAGCACGATACCAAGTAAATCTGACTCCCCAGGTCCTGTCTCTATGAACTCTCGTATCTCCTCCACCACAAACCTTTTGGACCCCAGCTTTAACAAAACAAAAAAGTCCCAGGAACAGCTGGCAGCTTTAAAGGAGAGCTTCCTTGTAAGTCAGTTTCCTAATCAAGCAGAGGTGGATCGACTTATCGGCTTAACCGGTTTGACTGTGCGTGAGGTACGGAAATGGTTCAGTGATCGGCGGTACCACTTCCGAAACCTGAAGGGTCCAAGGACTAGTGCTGGTAGTCAAACTGCAACAGCAAGTGGTTCTCAGTTGGATGCGCTTGTTTCTATGGACCTTTCAGAAAGCAGCACATCTTCTGAGACACCTAAAAGCCCCCAGCAAACACCCTTAAGTCCCTCAACGACAACATCTCCACCAACTCCAACAAGACGTCCTCCACGACCCCCATCACCAGATTTTACTGCTATTCGGTACAAAGAGCGGGATCCTCACCAGGTGCGAACTTTAGAGGCTAGTTTTTCGCAAGACCCTGATCCATGTACTGAAGAAGTTGACAGGTTGAGGGCAGAAACAAAGATGACTCGTCGTGAAATCCATGGCTGGTTTGCTGAGCGCCGCAGGAGGGTGGCAGCAGAGAGAAAGAAAGAAGAAGCTGAGAAGGCAGAAAGGGACAACAATGATGAGGAAAATGATGAAAAGGAGAAGACAAGCAATAAGGAGGCACATGAAGCTGAAAGTTCCTCATCTGAGAAACCGAAAGAAGAGGCTGGTACTGAGCCTAAAGTTAACCCTATCAAGATAAATCTCAAAATGTTGAAGGTTACTGAATCAAATGGAAAAGAAAAGGCAGAGGGAGGTGAATACACAGAGACTAACGAAGTGCTGCCGTCTGTCTCTCAGGCAACCGTTCCTCAGACCTCCCCATACCGGGGAAAGAAAACACCTGAGCAGCTCCACCTGCTGAAGCAAGTCTTTGCACGCACGCACTGGCCTAGTAGTCCCCAGTACAATGAGCTTATTTCTAAAACGGGCCTACCACGGCCAGAGGTGGTGCGATGGTTTGGAGACTGCCGCTATGTCTTGAAGAATGGTCAGCTCAAGTGGCTGGAGAGTTACCAGGCCATGGTAGATGAGGAAGACTTCCAGAATGCAAGCATTAGTGTGCTGAAGGAGCACCTTGATGTCCACGGAAAGCTAGATGAGAGTAAACTCGAGGACATTGTCAAATCTAGTGGCTTAGGTGAGGAAACAGTTCGGCGGTGGTTTGCAAATAAGACACTGCTCTCAGAGGAGAATGTTACGGCTGGTTTTTTGACTGCAGGAAGCAGAACTGAAACTGCTCTACCATCCCAGCATACAGATAAAGAAGATGGAAAAGTGGAACAGTCACTAGGTAGCCTCATCTCAAAAGATCAAGCTGCAGAGTAATATGTTTTCAACTTAACAAGGTAATCTTCTCTTACATTTTGTTACTTTTTGTTACATTAGTCTGATGTTTATTCTTTCAAAACCAATGTTACTGCTTAAAATCCCAGACATTACAACTTCGATCACCTGTCCTTATCAATGTTTACCTTGTTTGTCAACAGTAAAAGCACACCAAAACATATCTGTTTATTTGAGATTTCACATTGGATTTTAATTCTTCTGTTTTGTCTTTAGGATCGGACTTAAAGTGAGACAACTTACTTCAACTAGTGGAAACTACAGCACATGCGGCCTCTATTTTTTATCAGATGAAATTTGAACAGAAGCACTGGAGGACACCGTTGCAAAACATTTACCCCCCAGAAATCATTTTAAACCCTGGAATAACACACTGGCCCACTGTACAAGACAACTAGCTGCTTTTTTTTCTATTTCACCGGACAGAGGGATAAAAGACTCTTATCTGAGAGATACGTGTGAAAGTGTTTTTTAAAGGTGTCAATGTGAATAAAATGACATTTATTAGGGGAATTTAGTGGTACCAGACACTGCACAGCTCTTGTTGAGCCCATTTGTAATTCTTAAACTATGACTGACAAAATTGCACCTCAGAGGTTTAGATACATGTTGTAGAAGATGCATTAGTACCACATAGAATGGTTTTTTCTGATGTCATCAATGAGAGCAAATAAAACTAAAACCATGTCCAAACTCTTATCCGTGTAGATATCTTGACTTGTTCTGCAAGTCTCATAAACATTGTTTAAGTAAATGCTTATGTATTTTTCATATAAAAAAGGACTGATTGAAGGAAGATTCACTTGCGTCTGCAGTGTAATAAGTATTTTATTCTCAGGCTTGATTATGTTTCATATGAAAAGCAAAATTAAAATGTATATTTCCTCCAATATAGCATAGGCACATTACAGAAAATGCTTGCTTTGTAAATAAAAACATTTGTAACATTGCAAGAAAGCATTTAGAAAAGGCATAAATGTCTTCTGTTGATGTATTTAACTATACATACACCAAGGCACATGAGATATGATGCAGGGTAAAGCAGAAAAGTCAATTTAAGGATTTAACACTTGGAGTAAATGCAGGAGAAATGGACTGAAATCTTTTCCAAGGAGTTTTGCCACCTCACGTGTCCCTTCAAAAGATTTCGAAAATTTAATATGGTCTCTGGATTTCATTGCATGGTAGTCACAGGGTACAAGCACTAAGACACTGATCCCATCATACTCAACCCGTTTCATCAGTAACGTCTTTATGGTCAAACAGATTTAAAAAAATTAAATATATGTGTTTGCGGTTTGGTAACATGCTTAATTTTACTAGCTGAATAAAAGCCCCAACAGGAAATATGGCCTTGGGTTTTCCCATGAATTATAAATATTCTCATGTAGCTGGATTATAACTGAAATAGTCAGTGATGTGGCGGCAAAGTGAAAATGACTGCCTGGCACTAGGTACATGTCCCAATAAAGCTACAACTGTACCAATTGATGCCTTTACTCTCATCCACAGCTACAGTAAAACCCAAGCATGGGTTCAACTCCGATTTTGCGACAAATCCCAAACTTATTTGGTCACTAACCTTTGGCTTTCCTCTAACAGACACGGAATGCACGTAAAACTTCAGGAATAACATTGATTCTTAAACAAAAGGTTAAAATAATATTCACAGATATCTTATAAGGAGCATTGTGAAATGAGATGGTCACTCAGGTATGTTCCGAACCAAATACACATGGCCAATGGGTGGCTTATGATGCAAACCTGAGCTGATTTTAAAGTTCACTTGTGCATCCAGGAGCAGATCCAACTTCAGTCCAAAATAGACAGAGCAAGAATAGGAAAAACAATTAAAAAGGCTAAGCCCTCATGTAAGAACCATATTGATATACATAAAAAAACAGAAACAGTACGAATGTTTAAATAATAATCATTTTGTGAGTGAGTGCTCTTTGAGAGCAGGTGATTTTAGATTAACAGAGAAATGTGCATTTACATATTGGAAATAAACCACAGAGAATTACTACTCCAGAAATGTTAACCTGGGATTGAGTTCAAAGTAATAAATGACACCGTCTCCTCTCATAAGCGAAACATTGTCCTTTGATCACCCATCTGAGTGTTGTCCTTGTGTTTTATGCTGCATCAAAACAAAACACTCATCCCTTCCACAGCAGGTTCAGATTGTAGCTAAGCAGATAGTCGTTCAGTCTGTGGCCCCTTTATCAGCTTCGTGTTGAAAGATACCCTCCCCGCCGCTCACACGGCCTGAGTGGAAGAGTCACAGAAAGGGGGGAAATCTGTCCTAAAACGCTAGCCGTGAAGAACTTCATAGAAAAGCCGTCCTTGACCTCATGGGCCCTGAAGGAGGCCTGCGGCTGGCCTTGTGTCTCTTCTGTCAATCTGTCGTAGGGTGAGCTGCTTGTTTTAGGCACGGTTGTCGGCGCTGACACGAGCCCTGCGCAACCTTAAAGAGCAAGAGGCATATGAATGATAAAAGGAAGATCTTCACAGATTTCTATAAAAGATTTCAGGTCAACGTGCTGTTAATTGCAAATAATTTTTTTTTTGACGTGAATGTGCTTGTTACTTTTAATACTGATCTAATCTTCAATATTACCCATCAAAATGTGATCTAATCTATGTAGCAAGCAAAAATTCAGCAGTATGAAAGCAGTACAAAACAAATAACTGTTCATTTTTTTAACTTCACACACAGCAGATCATACCTCCTGTTTTCATGGTCCAACAGCGCCTCTTGCGACACTCTAAAGTCATCCAGCGGAGACTGGTAGCGGGCCTCAAACGAACCCTCCCGACCACGGTATCCTAGCACCTGACCCGGAGACGAGGGCAGAGGTGACATGGAGGACGTAGAGGAAACGGAGCTCGTCTCGCCCATTCGCTCTCTGCCAACCTGTACGGCTGTGGCCCCTGCTGCTGAAAACGAACTCAACATCTCGCCGTTCTCGTGCTGGCAAAAAGAACCGACATTGCAATTCAGCACACGGAACAGGTCTGTTGTATGTTATGTAACTGTGGTGCATTTATCTACATACTATTAGCTCATAGCCCACCCTTCCTCTGATGATTTCTATGTGTACAAGCAAAGATGCCAGCTCCAGATCTTCACTGTAGCTGTTCTTCAGAGGAACTGACCTGTAGCCTGCACACACACGTCATGTTTTATTCAATGACATTCCTTACTGCGGGTCTGATCTTTGATTTATTAGCAGGGGCAACAGGTACCTGTTTTGAGGCAGGTGATGGGGAACGAGGCCTGAGCGAGAAAGTTCTGATCACTAAACATGTCTATCTCATTGACCACAAAACGCAGGAAAGCAAATGAAGGATTGCAAACGGTGAAGCGGAAGGGCTTTCTTGGCCATGTAGGGTTCAGACCATTGTCAGCTGTATGAAAGACAAATAGAGATTAGACGAATAGAAAAGCAGTTGATACAGCACATTGCTTCCTTCACTTCTCAAAAAACAGTAGGAGGTTGAACAAGAGATCTTGTCATTATTATGACTCTATATCCTATACTCTATATCAGAACTTTGTGTGATTTATTTGCTGTAGAAGCAGCATGAACCTGTTGGTGTTGGTCGAGACAGGTGGCACTCACTTTCAGAGTCAGTCCTTTGCTTACTGTTGTCATATTCTGCTCCACAAACTTCAATCTCGATGAGAGGGCTAACAATCCCTCTGCCATGTTTGGGCAAGTGACGAGCTCCCAAAACCTTCAAACCCAAAACAACAACATCTTCATCTACAACACTCAATGCTAAAACTGCACAAACATCGCTTCAAGATCACACATGCTTGAATAACTACACATCAGTCTGAATGATTGTTCTGTGGCCAACTGTTTTTAATCTGTTCTGACATGTGGTGGTTTATTTTTAAGGCAGAGTATCAATGATGGATTACGGAAATGACCGATGACAGCATGACACAATGTATTGTAGCTACTTGTCTGACATAGAGCTGGCAATAAAAAATCATTATGGTTAGAAATTGGATATTTCGATCCATCAATATCTGTTTGCACATTTCCAGACAGTACACTTGGCATCTGCTGATATCTCTTTAACCCATATTCACTACTACCTGGATGGGTTAAATGCATTGATCACATCACCAATATAGCATGCTGTACAGGACACCATCTATAAGCTATAAGATTGAATTTGTTTACATGATTTGACCAGCAGGTGGCACTGACAACGAAAAAATTACACAATTACATACTGCCTATGAATTTACTTAACATTAAGATGAATCAAATGAGCTCCGAAACAATAAATTACAACTTTGAGTTTAAACAATCTTTCCCTACACCACGGTTTTTAATAAAACGCTCTTTAAGATTCTGCCTTGCTATGTAAAAGCTAATCCCACTGTTTGAATTATCGTCGCAGAACTAATGTATGTTGTAATCTACTTTTTCTGTGTTCTTTTTCCTCTATGTATGCTTAAACAATGAAATGTGTTGTAATATAGGGAAGTGATTTATAAATGAAGAAAAAGCTAATAAAATGCCCCATCACTAAATTTGAAGCAAAAGGCAAATTAGTGCATCATTAATTTTGAAATATATCATATAACATTATATATATATGCATCTTAAAGATTTAAGTGTCTGTACCTCAATGATCAAAGTGATTGGCTCCACCCCTCTCAGAGAATGTCTATCAAATGGGTCAAAGTTGTCGTCTCTCATGATGGGTGGCTGCAGCACATAACCGCTCCTGCCATTCAGCATGAAGAGCGCCTGATTCATCTGCATGGGTTTATCTGAGTGGACACGATCAGGAAAATCAGCACGTGAGCAAACGGAAGCAGGGCGAGCACTACTGACAAAATATGTTCTCACCTGCCGTCTGGAAGTTAAGGGCCACCAGCTGACTGCCACACAGCCACATGGGTAACGGGTCATAGTTAGACGAGTCCAGACGCTGACCTCGTGGATAGATTCGTGACAGCTGCAGACGATTATACTGCAAGAACTTCTTCCCTTTGATACGATTCACGTATTTCTCCGCTTTGGTCTCCGGGAATGACGACATGTCCCGGAAACAGGCCCGCTCTGTCCCGATCTCTGCAAGACACATGGGCAAGGGGTTTGTACATTACGAACATATAATAATCTTAAGCAGATGCCGGGTAACACAGCGGGAAAGTAAATGCAAAGGACCCATCTCAACCCATTTCGCTATCTGCGTTCAAGTTTTGAGATATTTTGCTTTTTTCATTCCATATAGAACATAAGATAAGAAATGTTTTGCATATGTGGATAAACACAGACCCTTAATGTATTCTTAATGTAACTTTTTTGTTCATTTATTACAATGTTAATATTGTACATTTATTCGAATTTTTTCTTGTTCAAATTAAGCATAAAAATTGTTTTATCTACATAATTTATCCCCAGAACCTGGAACAGGTCAAATAACTTTTAAGAGATGACTTTGGTTATAATATAACGTATAATAGTGTAAAAAATGATACAATATATAAGAAGTGTCATTTACAGAAATAAAAACATTATTGGGCTTAGTCTTACTGTCTTCATCGAAAGGAACTGGTCGACAGTAGATCACCAGATCTGACAGCTCCAAGGCTATCTTCTTTCTTCTCTCCATCATTTTACCTTCCTCCAGCTGATGGGACGCCAAAACACCATTAGTCTTCAAGCATTCTCAAGTATATCTATGACAAGAGAGTTATTTGATCTCTTAGCTAATCAGCTGACCTTGGCTTCAGAAGTCATGGTGACCTCTCGTATCTTCATCACCCAGTCCTTAAGCTCCTCCTGCGAGCTGGCAGCGATGTCCAGCACTGGGCCGGTACGAGGAGACGCCACAGGAATCAGAGAAAAGACAAACGGTCGGCTGCCCTTCCCTTCAGGTCGGACGGCTGCAAGATAGACAAGATATAAACATTTACCAATGATACCTTACATAGTCGTTTATCATCACTGATGATCACTTCTGTTTGAATCAAAATTCAATGACGTCCTTCAACAAATGAGCAGATGTGTGTGTGATTTTGTCTTCAGCTGGCATGAAATATTCATGATAAGAAAATATTCAACCTGAAACTGATTTCAGCTTTCTTGGCTTTGTAATGTTGTTGTCCTAAAGTGAATTCACAGTGAGAACAAGGAGGTATGTATTAAGGGTGTGTGTGCGTGTGTGTGTGTGCATGTTGAGGGAACACACCGATCTGACAGGAAGACACGTCCACACTTCCTCTCAGGAGATCTCCCAGAGGACTGTTCTCTGTGGCCTGCCGAGTGTACACGTGCCAGAGAGAGAGAGAGGGTAAAGGTGAGCGCTGCGTGACACAACACACAAACACACGCGCACACACACAAACACACTCACAGATCTATCCGGCTCCACCGCTGTAGGACTGATCTCCTCAACATAGTTTGCAGGAAACCACAGCTGCTTTTTACCACCAGCGTCTCCTTTCCACCTGTGTAAAGAACACACACATCCACAGCTCACCTCATCTGCTCTTATTAAACGATTCAAACACCAGTGAAAATATGACCAACTGAACGAAAACAATACGTTTCACCATTAAAGTTTAACTTGTTAAGTGATGTGTGTCTGTGATGCGTATAATTTGGTTTTGGTGGCTTTGTGGCAGAAACATCAACAAAGTCTCCAAAACACAATGATCAGTTGTGCTCTGCTGTGTTTAACAAGAATAAAAACACCAGAATAATAAAACTATTACATTCATCGGATATTTTCTGCATGGGAAGCTTTTGAATTAGTTGCATGGTCTAACAAACAGGTCTCATTCATTCCTATGTTCATTTATTGAAATTCATTCCCTGATACAGTGAGACTGGGCATCATACGCATTGTTCAAACAATAAATCAAAGTAAACCCTGTCAAAAAGAGGATATCTATGGAGTTAATGGTTTCCAGAATGAAACTGATGGTTTATCATACAGAATGATTGATTTTAGAAAGAATGGACACACAGTATGATGCGTCTTACCAGCCTCCCTCCTGTTTGTCCACATTCTGAATGATGGCGTTCTTAATGAAGGAAAGTTCATCATCCCGCTGGGCTTTATACTCATACATGGCACGTACTGTACACTGATTATACACACACAAACTCACAATAATACTCCGGCATTATAACATGAAAAATAAGAGAATGATTTTAGTACAGCTACTTTAAATGTGGGCATCTGATTGGCTTCTACGTAGAATCCAGGGTTACGTCCCTCATACAGAGATCCATAGTCAGGCTCCTGTACAAATGACATAAAATCATTGCAAATACCCACAATTAAGATATGTGGATATAGACTGGACATACACAGTCCATGCATGAAACTAACAGTCCAATCACATTTTGTTCTTTGTTTTTAGACAGATGACAGACAGAGAGCCATCAGCTACTAAAAAAGCACATATCATTTTATTACAGTACATATGCATATTTGTTTGGAACTCTCTGACCTGAGCTTACAGTAACACTTAATGAGGGTGTTAACTCACAGCGGTGCCGATCTTCTCCAGCGTCTCTTCATTGATGGGGTAGCGGAGCTTCATCTTGCGGTACAGCGGATGTTTTTCGTGGTAACTGATTAAATCCACCAAACTGTCAAACTCGGAGGTGCCCAGAAAAACCGTCTGTCCTTCCTGCTGCACACGGCAGTGTTTGATCTTTCCCTCCGCCCTGACATAAACCAAAACAGTGAGAAACAAAAACAGGGATTTGGGGAGAATAGAAGCATCAGGATGGGAGCAAAGCTTTTACCGAAAAGAAATGGCAAAAGAGTTGAATTCTGTTCTCTTGCGGACGAGGAAAGCTCCGTCACGTGGCACTCTCATCAGCATGTTTTCAGCCTGACTGCGGGTCAGACACGCGTGGTACCACCTGCCCAAAAAAACAAAAACTCAAACCTTATAACATGCACATTTCCTGCTGCGAGTATTTGACTCTTAAATTATAATAAGTGTGTTCATAATTATAACACTGTGGAGTTTAAAGAGTGCCTCCTTTCCATCTTCTCATTTTACATTTCCTCTGTGTGTATATGGCAGTTTATTTTCTCCAATAAACTCCCAGGAAGGAAAGACTTTGTTGTTGGCGGTAAAGAACTGGACTTTCAGTGACTTAAACGTGAGTGTTTTGAGCAAAAGCCTGAAACTAAATGAAAGTGTTTCTGCTAACAATGGAACAGCTTTCACCTTCTCAAACTGCTCAACCTCATTGGCCGCTGAATCTACAGAATAGCTAATGCTGGATACAAGGTAACTTCTTCACATCATACTTTCAACTATTTCCACGCAAGGTAAAGGTCATTCTTAAATCAATGCAGAATGCTTGTTTACTATGAACCCAAACACACTTCTTTATATTAACATTAAAGCATTCTTAAATCAATGCAGAATGCTTGTTTACTATGAGCCCAAACACACTTCTTTATATTAACATTAAAGCATTTAGAAGAGGGTTTAATCCAAAGCGAATAACATTGCATTTTACTATTGCATTTGACTCAGACTTTGTGCAATGGCAATGTTTTAAAAAGGAAATCTTACTCTTTGCTCTCATGAGCATTGGTTTGTGGCACCGGTTCAGTCAGCTTCATCTCAAACTCATTGCAGCGGAGAGGCACCTGCTGGTAATGCGTGATGAGAGCGAAGAGCGTGTCAAACACCAGGTTATCCGTCAGGTAAAACTTTGGGCTGCCGGCCTCCTGTCGAGAGTGAATCCTGCAGTGCTGAACTCGACCAGAACGCCTGAGCAGAGTATGGACACAAACACCCTTCAGTAGTCAACAAAACACCCAGCACATGTGCACACCCAAAACTTAAATAATTAAAGGTATGCATCATAAAACTAAAAAATCTATTATTCTTTCATCTTGACTGTCAATTCCAAAAAGAATGTACAGTACAGCACTTTTTTGAAGTGTTGCCTCAGGGTAAAGTGAAGTGTCATTACCAGAATGAGAGCGTATAGTCCCCTACAAACGTCTCACTCTCTCGCACCAGAAAAGAGCCGTCGGGCGCTCCGGTCTCCAAGCAGTACTCAGACAGCAGCCGCTCAGCAATCTGTCGGCCATCCCGTCCGGCACCCAGCTTCCCATGAAACCACTTCTCTGTCACATGCTGGTCCATCCCGTTACTGATCTAGAGACATACAGAGAGTCTTCACAACACTCTATGAGCTGTGTGAATGTTGTTTTATTATTATAAACACAATCATCTGATCTATATGTTACCCATCAATTATGTTTTTAATAAACCTTAATTTAAAATATAGTCCCCTTTAAAAAAGGCAGCTAGCTATACCACAACACAACTCAAAATGACAAGGCATTAAATTGTAACACTTAAAGCTCAACAAAAAAGCTAAAAAAATTGTAAATCATAATTCACACAAATTGTGGGTTTCAAACAATTCAATTAGAAACAGCTGCTCCCATAAAATAGATTATTAGCCAGAATATTAAATGTGCTCCTAGAATATGATTTCATTAATTGCATCTACAAATATTAACAATGTCTCCAACCAGAAATATTATGTGATGAGAGCTAGATACTCAAAGACAAATATTATTATACGGTTAAAGAAATAAAACTGGTATGGTTTTTGTCCCAGCTTCAGAAAACTACTTGGATAATAGAGTAAAAAGTGACACTAGCAATTTTCCATTTACAGATGTACATACTGAAATATTTTCATTTTGAATAAAGCATTGTTTTCAAGCAGTGAGAATTAAATTGCTTCTTACTAATTGGCAGCAAATATCCCTATGAAAAACAAAAGGTCATTCATGGTCCTGATCTTCATGGTCTAGATCATGGTCTCAGAATGCTCTATGAGTCATTTAAGAGTTCTACACCTTGATCTGTTTCGTGAGTTCTTTTTTTTTTAAGAAAAATAATTTGGAAAATGATTCCTCAAACTATCTTCTTATAACACAAATATGTACCAGACTTCATTGAGATGATTCACAAATCTATACCGAAAGACAGGTGTTTCTCTCAAGGCAAATGAAGTTCTTCCAGAGTTATTTCTTAAGGTTTAAAGAGATTGTCTGTGATTTTTTTCTTAGACCCCATGTTAGACTAAATATCAGTTGATTGTGAATCTAAAAAAATATGAAAACAAGGACACGATGCTGTCAGAACAAGACAAAAGAAGATAACCAAGAGTGGATAAAACCTTATGTGCAGACACAAAAAGGATTAAAACACACTCAGTCACATAAACCTAAGCACTAAATTTACTCGAAGAACAATGCATTTGCTCACATCTCGGTGTTCCTCTTCATCTTCATTCCCCTGATCGCTGGAGGTCTCTTCAGAATAATAGATCTTATTGCTGGTCAGAACGAAGAAGTGAGAATACCACTCCTGCAAAGACAAAGGTCATTCACATTTATAGAACAACAATATTATACAACATGTGGGAATAAGAGCGTGTGGCGTCATGCTCACATGGTTGATGGGGTCCTCCAGGTACAGGATGCCGTTCTTGATGGAGTTGCTGATATCGTTCTCCGAGTAGGGTGTGGAAGATGAAACCTCCTCGTATGCACTTCCCTCTGCTAACTTCTTGTGCTGGACACAGACAAAGATAAACGTATAATCATTAAGCCCATCTTCCCACCCCATAGCCAATGAGATCTTACCTTGATAAGGATCTTCCTCTTGAGCTGATTGGGAGATGGAAGACCGTCCGCAGATATATCCACTGCTTTGGTCAAGAGCATGTCCCCAAACACTTTCTTAAAGAAGGTGGCCATGTTTCTCTGCTGGACAATACTGCAGTGGTCTTCAATGGAGAGGATGATGGGATAACTGTACAAAAACACACATACACAACAGTTTCTCAACACACAAGCGGATGTAAACCAACGGCTGGGTGAAACAGAAGTGAGAGAGGACACACTCACTCGGATGTGACGAAAGCGTGTTCTTTGATGGTATTCAGCACATCACTGAACTTGATCTTGGTGGTGAGCGTGTGACCGTGATAGATGACTGGCATTCCATCAGGACCATCCCAGCAGTCCACTGCAAACAACAAAAACACCCGGAATCATCTGACAACTGCACCATCCTGATCAGACTACCCTCTACTAAAGAAAATCAAGCATTCATAAATGTGTTTGTACTACAGCCCTGTCATATGTAAAGAAAGGTGTTGAGTGACTCACACTCGATGCATCTGCAGCCCATCCTCAGACAGCGGGCGTATGCTTCAAGGGAAGACTCGCTGGAAAACTGATCTCCTGTCAGATAGCTAGACATGCAAACATGCGTGAGGTTAGTGTCTGTTTGTATTACCATACACCTATAATGTAAACCTAATGTTAAAGTCATGAGAGATTGACTCATACATAGTCTACTGCAGAGTCCATCATACAGAGAAATTTCTATGAATTACCATCTTCTATGCTCCATATTCTTTTTATTTCAGAAAAATATCACTAAGGTCTCAAACCAACCACTTCTAACTATGCTTAGGAGATATATATGAGAGAAAATCACCCATACAGAGTCAGACAGGTTATGCTTAAGGTGGACTTACGTGTTGTGTGATGAGGAGATCCAGTAGTGAGACAGCGGGTTATTCATGTCCTCTGGTCTCACCTGATCAAGCTGGGAATCCCAGACAGTGTTCTCCTTTGAGAACAGATACGTGAGGAACTGAAAAGCAGAGGAAGTCAGGTTAAAGACTGCACATACAGAAACACATTAATCTTTACTATATTTGACTATTCGTATGAAAACCATTACTGCTTCTAAAGGGAATCAATGAACGAATGTGTGGTTACTAAGCCAAAAAAGAAATGTAAAGGAACCTCATCTTGATGAAAGTACGGCTGCTCAATCTCTCGTAGAGGATCTTTCAGGTAGTGGAACATGAAATCCTGAACCTTGTTGTTGTCTGTGGCCCAGAGCTCCTGAACACAAATGCAGAAGATTTTCAACTTTCACCATATGACACACCACAATTCTAAAGTCAGCTCCATTTAAATATAACCATTTTTTAAATGCAAGGATTAAACCGATTTCTGAATTTCTTGATGATGATTGAAAGCTTGTCACCCAAAAATACATTCTGAAGAGATACTTTATCAAGTTAAAAAACTTCCCAAGAAAGCAGCGCACATGAAAGCCAATACGCTTACCTTCTGATGTTCTATTAAAAAGCTCTGAAAGTCCTCCAGTGAGATCTTCTGATCAGGTCTCTCTATAAACCTGCAGGACAATTTACCATATTAACAACTTTTTGTATAACATTGAGTTAAACTCTACAGAGAAATCAATTTAACTGCTATTGTTGTGCCATGGGTTTCATTACTGAAATTAATTAAAAAACAAAATAAATAAAGTACCAAATGTAGGTCCAAGAGTCCAAAACATTCAGTCCCGTAAATCATCATTAAAGGTATATTTAAAGCATTGGTTTTTCCAACATCCCTCCTCCGCCCCATATCCTCCTACTTTGCCGTTATTCATCCTCTGTAAAGGTCTTTTACAGATTTCTATTAAACTGAAACCCGAGACCCTCGAGGAAAGCAAGCATTATCTAGCAGGACTGAATGGGCAGGCAAACTCATGAAAATAGTTTTCTCTAACATTTAAAGTAAACTTCTTGAATACAAAAGAGTGAGTGTAAATGGGGGGGTACCTTTGCAGCAATGAAATCTCAATCTAAATAAAAACAAAGACATGTTTGGTTAATTAGATGATCCTGTAAACAAAATAAAAGCCCCCACATCGAAGCACATTCATATACACCCAGTCTGAAATTATCTTTCAATCAAGGGGCAAAAATTACCCTTTGGAAGTGATTTACCCACCTAAACAAATATTATTGTTTGTATTAGGTTTATGTAATTTGAATACATCGTTTTATTGTAAAAACACACCATGAGTGCAAAGGTCAGCTGTAAGGGTCCAAATCTCACACATGAATGCCACCAAAGTGTAACTTACGGATTTCTGTGCGTCAAACATCAGACTGCGATACAACTGAGCAAAGTGACTGTACGACACATCTCCATTTCTGAGCTCTCCATCCTAACATAATTATGGGAGAAAATAAAGTGTCAAACCATAATTTCTTTACAAGATCAGACAATACATATGTGTTCAAAAAGCAGATTAAAAAACACACTGTTTTACTGATGTAACAGAAACATAAACCATCACAACGAAAATATTTTAAAGTGAATGTCAAACATGTTTATAAATCCAAACGGTACACTGGATCATAATATATTGAAAATAGACCAATTACCGGAAGTTTCTCCCGTAAGAATCTCATGTTAGGAACTCTGTAGTTGACTTGACACAGCATACTCTTCAGATCCTTACAGGAAATTCTACAAGAAAAAAAAATCGATTTTTAGGAAACTTAGTGGTGTAGTCTTATATCCAACACAAATGTTTACAGAGACATGACAGAACAAAGTCTATTATGTACACCTGTTATAATGTTATTTTATGTGTAAAATACACAGGTAATGTGTTTGTAAGATACATACATGGTCATGAACATATTTTTTTTAATACAAGAATGTGTGGAGTGTTACTGCTGTTTTCTAAAATTAAACTTATCTTCATAAGACTTCGAATATCAAACTCAGCAACCCCCGCATCTCTATCTCTCTTTACCTTCTTCACACACACACGTGCAAACACACATGGCACACACATGTGCGCGCACACACACACCCGGCATACACACATGGCACACACACACATGGCAAACACACACACAGAACACACACACACGGCACACAAACACACACGGCACACACACAGTTTCCTGTCGCAGGATGTTCAGACACTTAGCTCTATTTGCCAAACAGGAGTGTGTTAGTGTGTGTGCGTACGTTAGGATTGATAAGGCCCAGCCATTCATTGACATTTTGAGAACATGTATCATACCATAGAGCCCGCTTCACCAGTTAACACCATGGTGGTTATCTGTGGTGGTTATTCAATGCACTAAATGAATGTGTTAAATCAAATGTCAACATGAGAAAACACAAAACAACAGATACAACATAATACCTGTCTTCTCGGTTGCGATCCACTGCGTAAAACTGTTTTCTCAGCCACCTGAGTGTTAAGAGACAGAAGTAAACCATGAGAAATTCATCACACATCAATTTACATCACACATTAGATTCCGAGCTCTATTAACCTAAAAGGAGTGTGTTTGTGTGTGTGTGTTTATTTGGGCTGATAATGCCAGGATTCCTCTGAGTCCGTTATTTTACATTTTAAGAACATATACCAGACCATAGGACCAGTATAAAAGCAGGACAACAGAGCCCGATTTAACTTTTAGATCATTTTAATTTAATACTGCAATTGTCCTTGTAAAATAAAATACTGTGTTGGATTGTCAACATGATGCAGTATCTTTCTTACATGAATTCTGGTTAATACTACTGCTGACTACATACAATATTATAATGTGTAAAGTATTAACACAACATCAGTGCGATATTAACACAGTTAATAATATGCTGGTATTAATCAGCGCTGGAAACTTAAAATGATAATGTACCTGAAAATGATTCACAAATTATTTACGATAATAATACAGGGGATCAGAGGTCGACATGTATGTGATCACTCAAAGAACAGATCAATAAGGGTCAAAGGTCACCTCTCTATCTGCAAAGGCGTGGAGGAACGTAATGTGTCCGACACGAGCCAGGTCAAACCCTTCACCCACATGACCATTTCCTCATCTGAGGTCGCTGTCAAACAGAAGACATCAACAGATTTTCATCTCAGGTATTGATTGTGTGTATTGGGTGCAGTCTAAGCCGCAATCATCACTCCCACAGAACTTTAGCTGAATGACTGATGCACAAGACACACTTTACTGGAAACACTTGTGAGTTAGAAGTTATCGTCTGATGCTAAATTCTTAAAATTATGCGAGGCTATGCTGTTAACATGTTTGTGTGTACCGGTCCGTTAATGTGGAGAGATTTCCATCCCCACAAACATGACACCAGCATGAGTGGCTGCACCAGCTTTCAGTCATAACCTTTTGAGTAGTGTTGTCAAAATGATTGATAGAAATATTGAATATTGAGAAATCTGAAACGATATGATACTAATGTCCCACAGTATTGACATCAGCAGCACTCGCTCTCTTTCTGACATTGAGTTGACCCACATGAGTCACAACAGAGCTCTAGCTCCTCTCGCAGACCTAAACACATGTGTGCTGGCTAAATTAATGTTTTAAAGAGGACCAGCGGAGTCTAGAGTATCCCAATCGATCGCGAATGTCCCATCTCTCCACTCTCACAGCTTTACAATCAATCAAACCAGACCCCGAGTATAACTCCATTATAACTGTGCGACGGCATCACGTGTGATATGCGCTGTTTGCGTTTCCTTCTCTGTACACTTGAATATATGTAGGTTTGAGTTTAGATTTATTGGGACACATTTTCAAATTACGATCAATGTCAAATGTGTCCCAGTCAACCTGAATTCACCTTAAATAAAAGTCAAATTAAATCTGTTTATCATATACATTTACTAAGAAAAATTAACAAAGAATTAATACATTCGTTCAAGTTATCAGTAATATTCTTAGGTTGGATAGCTGTTTAACTGTTAGTTTTAAAATGCAAATACTTATGCAGGATCATATTAACAGATACAACGTTAAATCTTAATTAGATACACAAGCAATAAATTATGTAAATAATTATGGTCCAGTTCTGCTCATTTAAATTAAAAATGGAAAATTCTCTGGCCTAAATGTTATGGCAGCATTTTCTCCATTGTTTTTAAAAAGGTATGAAGTATCGATATTTTGGGTATCGTTGAGAAGTTAGAACTTCAAGTATTGCGACAAAACTACTATTGAGGAGACCTAGGCCAATGAAAGTTGACAAAAGTTACATGAGACAATGCAAGACTAGTGTGGGTGTTACCTGCAAGACTGAGCGCTTTGAGACGAAACTCCGTTCCATAGAGAATGACAAAGCAATGGGCCTGGTCCAGCCGGGCGGTAGAGTCCTCCACATATCGCTCGAAATCACGGGACTTCTGCCCTGTCCGGATCTCCTTAATCTCTCGAATATCAACTGAAGAGCAAATATCATAAATAAGTCAGGAAAAAATCAGAGTGGAAATAAAAACATAAACCACGGTTATTTTTAAAATATCTTACGAGGTACATAAGTCATATTACGCAAAACGTATTAGGCAGATTTCAGAAACAGGATAACTTCAGTTTATCAAGTTTACAAATCTCTGATTCACTATATTTCGAGTTCACACACAGTTATACATTTGGATCAAGGCTGATGTGCGATTTGATTATGTCAAACTTATCGATAATTCGCCTTCATTTGGTAATTGCAATCATTATTGACAATTTATTGATTTTAGATTGAAGTTTGGAAACAATTTATAACTTTTCTGTTAGCTACTAAAAGTGTATTTCTAAACATTCAAAACTAAATCATATAATGTAAATGATACAAATAATTATGGAAGATTTGTTGATAGTAAAAATTCCAAAATGAACATCTCAAGGACACGTCAACTTGTAAACAAATGGACAGCTGGAAGTCTATGCATGAAATAATCATTTTTAATAAACAGGAATACATTTTTCTCTGTGCTTCTTAATTTCTTTGTGTACTCTCAAATTTTATCATTAATAAAAACACTGTCTGTTTTTTGAAGTGTTCCTCTCCTTGAATAAATCTGTTGTTTTAAACAAGTTACATGCTTTACTGATTCATTTCAAAATTGCTGTTACCTACATTACATTTTACTTTCACAATAAAGAGCTCTTGCTCTTGAGATATAGACTGAACATTATAAATATAGAAAACTGTTTCTAGTGGAGCTTCGCTGATGTAAACCGAAGCTTCACGCGCTCACACAGATATGAAGACAAATCTTTGTTAATGTGAGTTATGTTAAAAGTAATGTTAGTACCAATACATATATTCATGCATTACCAAACATAAAGAGTCAAAATGTGTATTTAACATTTGAAACAACCATAAACTGAGATTTATAAAGGCTGTAGCGGTGTTGGCTACTCTTATGCATTAACAAACAAACTTATTTATAATAACAAAAACTTTCAATCAACATTTTTATTTGTATAGTGAATGTTAAGCTTTGTCACATTGCGTTTAATGTTGTTCAAATTTTGAAAGGATAGTTGCTTGTGTTAAATTCAGTGTTGTTTTTTAATTTTTTTTTATTTAAAAGGTGGGTATATTAGGTCTAACCAGTTCAGTATAAATGGATATTAAGCTTTTTTGTTTAGAATATATATATATATCTCCTGAACATAAGGTCGCGTTAATTAAGAAAAAAATCAAATATCTTCAGATTTTGCTCTTACGCTAAACAGTTTTATTATCAATGGTTAGTTAAAATTTAAAATGGGCTACAACAACGTAAATTGTAATGTAATAAATGTATAGCCAATGCATTTTGAGTCGTGGACATACATGACCTCAAACTCAATCATCGATTTGTTATTTTGAGTAAAATGTTATCGACAATGTTAACATATAATGTAATTTTACAGATTGGATGTATTCGTTGGTGCAGAAACAACGATTTAACTTTGCTTTCAGTATATGGTTTGGGGAATATAGTTGTCATCAAATGGTTTGAATCTGAAAACAAAGAGCCCATTGCTCTTCCTCGATCATTCTCTTTAGTTTAGTTTCTAACATCCTGGCGAAACCATCGCTGTACTAGTGTAAAATCTGCTGTACTTTAGCAACACCTGATGTGAGGTCAAGATGTCATCGAGGCTACTACGAGTGATTGCGTGTCATCTGGAGACCTGCTCTTCTTGAAAATACCTTTAACTGAATCATAAAATAATATAAAGATCGTTTGGGGAATCCAGTTGAATCGACATCACAATCACTTAACGATAATTGTGCAAAACTTTAATAGAACTTTGTTACATTGGATTAAACAATCAATCACGAGAAAGAGAATACATGACGACAGAATTTTGGTTTCTAGGTGAAAATTGCATTCGTTACTATCTGGAGATTACAGTATTTTTTTGTTTAATGATGCCATGTTGTGTTTGAAAAGGCGTTTTTACATGTGCAGTATCCTCGCATCTGATAAAGCCAAAATACAACAACTCTTCAACCTTTCTTATTGATAGATTTAACATCTAAACAATAGAGATTGAATTACATGCTTTTCTCTGGGGAAAAATTGTTAAATCGTTATGTTTAAATCATTTGAACAAATAAAGAAACCATGGAGGGACAGGGATAACTTTAAATCGAATTTGGTCTTGCAATAATGTGTTTCACCACAAAGATATATACTTACGTGATTATATGTCCATAGAAACCATATTAAATGCGAGTCAACTGTCTAACTATTTTTACACAATATTTATGAACTAATTCAAACAGGCTTGTTGTAAACTGTTGATTACTGTAAAGATTACGAAAGAGTAAGAAGGAATATATCATTTTACTGTGTTTTAAGGAGTAAAAAAATATTCTTGACAAATGGGTAAAACATAAAAAATATGTATCTATTATTCTATGATTCTATGATTCTAAAAAAAAATCTCTATTATTCTTACAGCTATATACTGTATATATAAACATAACAAATCAGAAAAACAAGAACAAGATTGATGTTGTCTGTATACTTTTAATCAGGATAAACATCAAATGTGTATGAGACCACATGATGGCATTTTATTATAAATGATTTGTTTGTGTTAAGCTGCAGAAATAGAAGACAAAATATTGGAGAATTTTTTATTTTAAAATGTGTTGTGCAAATGTATGCAATTTGTCAAGTTGTGTAGCCAGAAGTGCGTGATTAACAGTTATTGGCTTGAAAAAAATGAATTGACTCCAAAATCCCCTAATTGTGTCGTTCATCTTTCTGAATTCAGTTCTGTACAAAGGAAGAAGAAGAAGGAAGAAACTGGCTGTTATAGACCTCCTTTAAAGAAAAAACACTCAGGCAGGGGTAGGTCCTAAGCATCTCGGGCCGGGGCTGGGAGAGGCCTTTAATTAGAGGTCCATACAGGGCTCTGTGGATGACGGATGATTAGTTTGAAGCTGTGGATTTAGGTAACATTTCAGCTGATCTGTGTCTGCCTACACTTTGCTCGGAGTTAGGAGTGGGCGATATATTCTCCAAGTTATTTCACAAGATTAAGTTTATTTATGACGATGCAGAAAAATATGGAATAAAGTTTTATGATTGCAGCTGGCAGGCAGCAGTAGTGCAAACAAAAAAGGCATTTTTATTCTTTTATCATGAGGTGTCAGCGGCAGTATTATAGTGCAATAGCAGTTTCACAGTTACACACTGAATGAGCAGAATATGAGCAAAGTACAAAAGCCCTCCGGGTAGTAAAAGTATAAAATAACTTTAACTTAACAATTATTATTTGCATGACAGTAGCCAAGTTACAAACCAAGCAGTGATTTTTAAATCACATATACAACACAATAATTTCAATAATAACAGCAGCACAACAAAGAGACAGCGGATCTGAAAATGTGCTTTAGGACATGGGCTATGTGTGTGTGTTTGTGTGTGTTTGTGTGCGCGCGCATTTTCAGATGTGGGGGCTTGGAAACATAAATGCATCTTACGTCATCGTGTGGCTACGTCTTTGATATTGCAAGATATGACACTTTTTATCATGTATAAATGTATACTGTTTTTAATATAGCCTGTATGACATCCCCCTTTGCGATAGTGATGTATGGTAGAACATTGCTTGAAAGAGAATACAACAATCTAGAAACATCACAATTCCTGATTTCATGAGTACAGCCCATAACTTGTTAAAGAAGACAGGCAAAGTATTGCATTATTTCACTAAGGTTGCTGACAGTCAGGGCAGGCCTATAATTAAAATGAATACAAGTTATTAAATATGTTTTTTCGTAATTAACTGCAAAAGGGTGTGTTACGTGATTTTAAGCATAGCTCCATTCATTGAAAAAACTAAAACGGTAGGTTTTTGATTTAGAAGACTATTATAAAACTTGTATGCCAAGTAAGAAAATGTGTGCTCAGTTTACTAAAGAAAAATAATCTATGAAAGAAAAATAAATAAGGAAAAGCTAAATAAATTTTTTGTTTTATTTAGAAAAAGGATGAATAATAATTAGGATTTGGTCCAGGGTTCTTTTTTCAATACTGGTGCTAAAAGAGTCCCTGAACCGGTACTTTTAAACATCCACAGAGTAGTGGATGACAAAAAAAACATAATTATAATATAATTAATTAATTTAAACAGAACAATTAATTACAAGTTTAAATAACATAAATAGTATATACAAAATACACAATAAAAACAATAACCCAACTGCAATAATTTAAGTGCTTCAAACTTCGGCAGTTGTTCTGCAGTGTGAGACCATATCTGTCTTCTCTTCTGTTGAACTGCATGTCCAAAACTCTCTCAAATAATGCAGATGAGGACTGCACACTGGGACAGGGCGACCTTCCAAAAAAAGCATGTGACGAATTATGTCTCAGTCGTTGAAACCAGCCTGGTCTCGCAGAATCCCGTGTAATAACCACAGACCAAACCTCTGCATCTAGGGTGGCATCACGGAAAATTCAGTGATGGGCTTACGGAAATCACACTACTGTCAGTGACAGGCATCAGCGGTGGTCAACCAGATGGAGATACCCCAATCTCATTTTGCATCGTTTGCATGATCTGCTGTATTTTTTTGACTGTTCAAACGATTTGTTCAGTTAAAGCTGTGAAGGTTTTAGTTAGTTTTGGGATGCACATGCGTGAGGTTGTAGCGCAGCGCTGTCGTTCTTTTGGAAGTTTCAATTTAAAAAGGTTGAAAATATTTGTATTTTCTTACTGTGCAACAAAGTTTAAATCTAGCTTTGCTTCTTGACTTGTCAGATTACGTAAAGCCAAACCACTGCCACGCTGTTGATGGGAAGTGCCGTTTTGGTAACCAACTCCTCATCTTCATCTGCCACGCCACAAACTTTAAGATTTGTTTTCGAACGCCTCACACATAGAAACGCACATGGCAGACATGTGATATATTTCAGCCATCTGGCAAACACTGGCAACCCTAATAATAATAAACACAAATATTAAGTGGAAATTATTTAAGTATACAATTCTTAACCTTCACAGAAAACTAGTGTATAGCAATATACAAGGTCTTTACCAATCCCATCACTTGTGTAGAAAAACTAAGCTTAACTCAGTACATTATTATTGTTGATTCTTAAACACATTTAAAATATTAAAATAAGTGTCACTCAGAAGAATGTCTTTGTATATTTATTTTTGGAAGTTTAAAAAGCACAACCAGTGCTGGGTTCATTATTATCAAATAAAAACAAATTTCTTCAATTATTTAATCACTTTTGTTGTGTCATTTTGGTATAGCAAGATTCCATCTAGGTATTGCATCAAAGTCAAATTTTGGTATCGTGACAAGACTACTTGGAGTAACAATTTGTGACAAACGCTCTAAACGGTAGACCAATCACAGATGACTGGAATATCTGACCAATCAGAACACAGTAAAAGAAGAGACTACAAAAATGAATCGACAATTAAATCCCATTTTAATAAGAGAAAGAGTATGGTGATATAAAAACGTATTTAAAACGTTTTTCTAACCTTGGACATACATAAACTTGTTTTTGGAGAATTCATCAAAAACTCTAAAGCCTTATATTAAGTAGTAGTTTAGTTTAAACTAAAAATACATTTTAGGACTGCCTGATATTTCTAAGTTTTATATGATAATTTCCGTGTGTTTATATAAAAGTGTCCTTGTAAAAAAAAAAAAGATTCCCAAAACCAATTCTTTGAAAAAACAGACTGCTCCTGTGAGAAACATTTTGTTCTTTCAATCAGAGAAACCATTTCAAAGTACATGAAGAACAACTCATGATGCGTTACCAGCGTTTGCCCAATGCACCCGTGTCTCTCTCTGTGATAAGGTTTACAAGAACACACACAACACTGGTGAGAAGGAAGCCACTGACACACACACACACACACACACACACAGGACAAAAGCAGCTGGCCTGAGATAGGAGCTTGGGCCGTGTACAAGAGACCGGCTTGACAATCCCAAACAGGGCGGCAGGAAACACAAAACTGCACGGCACAACCGAGTGTCTTCCTGTCTAACAAACACACAAAAGCAGGGCCGCAGACACACACATACACACCTTAAGAAAATATCCCTATCAC
>CM065671.1:6830416-6992916 GCA_033220385.1 Triplophysa yarkandensis | reverse complement strand
TATAAAAATGAATTTTAAAAATACTTCTCTCTCATAAGGGTTTGGAGAAAAGTGAACCCAACACTTCAAAACGTATCAAGTAATAAAAGGGTAAACATTTATTTGATATTTAAAGTGTCTCCGTTCAACAAAATAACAAGCCAGTTGTGATTTGGTAGCTGTCTGATAAAACAATTGCATTAAATAAATGATGATGTCTTTGTCTTCTCAACATGATGTACAGAAGTCACACATCACATTCAGACATGTGTGAATATAAATGTCCAGTGGGTTTCATTTAACAACACATTTGAGAATATTTCAGAATCCCTTTGTTAATGCACATTACTGTACCCTGGTATGAAGATTTTCTGTGGCACCATCTGGTGGTTACAGAACAGAGACACTGCATGTTCAACATGAAGAAGAGTTCAACTAAAAACCATAATTCATATTGTGTGCATTCATTGGTTAATTACAGAAACACAGATACTAACACAATCATCTTGATCACCTATACAGTAGCAAATGTCTGAAACTCTGAACACAACTCACACACATTCAGTTTCTGATCTGTGATCAGTTGTGTAAAATTGTGGCAATTGTTTTTTGTTTTTACTATTATGTGCTTGTTATGTTTTTATGTTTGCCGATGGATATGTATGCATATTTTTTGCAATCCACAATACGGCTCAGCAGACATGCTACAATAAGACATTTTCTACTCCCAATATAATCTTCTCTCCTGTATGTTTCACAGTCCTTGAGGGTAAATAAACAATGACAGAAGTTTGAGTCCCACCTGATGGCTGGATGGGCTTTGGAATTCACTGAATATCGGCCGACGAAAGACAATGTGTGATGAGATGTTTAACAGGAGAAGAGTTTTATCATAACCCATCTGCTTTCAGAACAGCGTCAAGAACTGCTGATCTGTATCTGTAACTATCACAACTGCTGATAGTAGGAAAGATTAGGAATCACTTGTTCCAGTTATCCATAGGAAAATACATTCTTATCTAAAGTGTCTAACAGATAGACAGATCTCTTAAAGGTTAAATGGTCAACACAGTGAGTCTGTGATCTGAAGGCCTAAAGACAAAATCTTTTCTAGAACATTAAATCAACCAAACTTTAATTTTTTCTTTCACAATTTGATTTTGTTATTGGGATTCTCTCGATGTAATCAGAAATCAACATTTTACATACTACGACAGATATCCGGAATAAAAGCAACCGTAAACAACCTCACACATGAGAAACTAGCCAGTTCCTCTCCCTTGTGTTTATACGTGTGATGTAATGACACAAAGAGGAACTGCTCCAAACTGAAATATCATGCCTAGACCCACCCGGCAACATCAATTATAAACTATCTGTGTATTTATTTCTTTAATAATTATTTGATAAATAGTTACGGATTGGAGCCCTTAAATGTCAAAAGACTGCCAAATACTAAATAGACTGAATGACAATCGTTGTAAGTTGGGCTTCTCGCCATTCATTGGTCAGATGATTGGTCCCAGGACCCCATTAGCTCATTCTGTATTAGGATGGGTTAACATATAGGTTATTTATTCTATACTCTTCCTCGCACCATAATTCATATTATTGTGTTATCAGTTTTGCATGTTGACAGATGTCATTTCTACATTGTCTGGGATAGCTCACTGTCTGTTTGGCTTGTTACTTCCAAATCAGAATGAGCTG
Source organism: Triplophysa yarkandensis (assembly GCA_033220385.1). Lineage (NCBI taxonomy): Eukaryota > Metazoa > Chordata > Actinopteri > Cypriniformes > Nemacheilidae > Triplophysa > Triplophysa yarkandensis. The sequence goes on along the minus strand of CM065671.1, from coordinate 6,991,227 downwards.
CCAGCTGTGCTTACACACACAATGAATTTGTCTTGGTGACAGAAGCTTCCAGTACACCATGTAAAGTGACACGATAAGTGATAAGTAACATAGGATCAAAAAGGTCGAAAATAAAATAAACACGTAAGATAACACACAATGCGATGGAAGAGCTCCAGATTGAATAGAATGTGAACAGATGTTTCATCAATCTGTAAATCTGTTTTATATACCAGTTATAAGGTGCTATATATGAAATGTCCGATGGAATGAATTGCACATTTTGTGCTGTGTCAGGCACCAGATGACCTTTTAGAGCCTTGTGATTGTGTAATATACATCACAGAAGCAGCAGTGCAGTTATTGTTACAGTGCATCATCCATACACCCAAATGGCTTAGGCTACCTCCATAGTAAGATTTGTCCATACGAGGTGATGGTTTAGAACGAGATAGGAGACTTGTTTAACAGTTTTGCTGCCCTGGAATTACGCAGGTAAGAAAGTAGTCCCCAAGGATCTTTTTAAAATCAGAGGGTTTTAAAGAAGCTCAGATGTTGTTTGTGATTTATTGACTTGTGTCGTCAAACTGTTATATAAATGCAATATGGCACTGTTAGTCATGTGATAGGGCTCTATATCAGTGGCTGTGATATAGAGGATGCTGATATAGAATACCATCACGCTGCGTCCCGATGTTTGCATTACCAAGTAAGACATTAATAAATAAACACATGAATCCAGACATAAACAGATCGAGTAAAGTTTTTTAAAGTGTTGTTGGAAGCACTGAACTCAAGGTAAGCCTTCCTAGAGGTCATTGAACGAACTCAAATCAGCTCATCAGAAACCATAAACTCAGTTTTACATTTTAGTGTAAACCAATGTAGAGTTCATGGTTAATTGGTTAAACCTATTGATTACGATGCACTTGATAAGTTCATGTGATCAAGTTGTTCCAAAGCTGTCTTTGGAATATTGCCGTTCTATTGAGGAAGCCATTATTGTATTAAAATGCTTAAAGAAAAAAATCCTTACTGATTCATTTATCAACAATGACTATTTCTCCTTTAACGAGTCACAGCCATAAATCCCAGTATATTACAATTAATATAAGAACAAATATGTCTAAAATAAGAATCCTTTTAAATTTATTTATGATTGCTTTGTTTTTTTAAAGAGACTCACTTGCACAAACAAAAACATTTCCTTACACACAATTTAAAATCCTTTAATACATTTAAACACCATTTTCAATTTTTGAGGTAGGTTTTACATCAATGGCTGCTAACCAAAATGTCTCTTACGTAAAAGAAAAAAAACGCCTCCATTAAGCACCCGAAATCCTCAAACTTTAGGTTACTATGAGAATAGCTTGATCTGCACAGTTAATGCCCAACAATGACTGAAACTAGATCAGTCCACCTCTTTGTGTAAGAACTATTTAGACACTTATTTTAAAAAAATGTTCAGCACATTTATTTGTTTATCATTTAAAATCTCAAAACCGATTTGCAGAACAGTGGGAAAACTTTGAATAAACATGGTGCCAAATTTTTAACAACAAACCCAACATTCAAAAAAAAACAAACGTTGCCGATGCACAAATAAAGGAACACATAAAAAGAGAGTGCTGGGAAAACTAGACCTGTTTTATATCTCTTGCGAGTCTTTGATTGGGCAGCTGGACAGCACAGAGTCACATTTCTCCAATAAGAGTGTCTGACAGCTCCCACAGATGTCCTGACTGTACCAGTCACGCATAGCCAGACTGTGAACAGTTGTCGACCTGGGCCCGCTGGACACCAGAACCAGAGGGATCCTGTAACATCAAGCATTTCTGCACTTTGTCTGTATGGCTCAGTATGCTTTGCAGAAAAGGAATCTTACCACGTCAATCCCGGATTTTTTGTAAATGTTTATTATCTGTTAGGTCTGCTTACCAGGCTGAATCCCAGGACCAGCGTTTTGTCCAGAAATTCATCTGGCTTTGCTCACCGTCCTTCATCACAATCTGCTTAAAGAAGCTGAGTGGAAGATTTACGCACCACTTGGAGGGCAGACGCATCTTTGTCACAGAAAAATAAATAAGATGCCTGGGAACAGCGAAGGTGCATGAACTAAACGTGGGTGCATGAAATGTCTCTCACCTCTACACAACAGTCAGGACATATAACCCTGTAGAGATTGTGAACAAATGCAATATTGTCATAAGACCACAAGGTTCATCATAAGCAGACGGGTTATAAAATCTTACCTACTACACAGAGAGCAGACATTATGCCACGTAAAATACAAGCTTCTCGATGAACAACATGAACAAACCTAAGATGTAGAGAATTTCAGGCGCTTCAGGGCACATCCATACATTTCATATCCATTTAAACCATAGCGAAGGGAAATTCTCACCCGCCAGTCCCTGTATCGCTCACACATCATGTTATTCACATCTCCTTTGTAAGAACCCTGCATTTCCTTGACATCAACAATAGTTGTAAGAACGGCTCCCTTTTCTCTCCGCTTAACCTTAAAAATTGAAATATCAAGGACATGAAAATCACTATGATTTTTTTCACACGTCAGTGTTCTAAGACTCTATACTGATACTTATTGATATGGATGAAGAATTACGAATAAGCTTTTGGTAACTAATGCCATATCAGCAGGAGGAGTTGGAAACCTGTATTTTATTAATAATACAACCAGACTCATCTGGTCATAGAATGTTGATACAATGTGGATGTTCAAATTTGCTCAAACACAATAGAACTCACCACTTTGAAGAGATCCCTGTTGCTGGCAAAAGATCTTGTCCGCCGCTTTTCAGTGCACACTTTAAAGTCTCGGGAATTAAACACATCAGAATGTGACACACACACACACACACACACACACCACACACACACACACGTTGAAAAAATATCAACAATGAAAATAAATAATCGAAAGAAATAGCAAACTGAACATATTTGTCCCTAAACCTTCACAGACAAATATAAAGATCATTTTCACAATCATTTAAGATCAGAGACGCTCACCTGGATGGTCGCTCTTCTCTTGATGAGGAGCTTTCTGCAAAGAGAGACAAGTAGATAAATGCACATTTAATGTATAAGGGCTTCAGTTATTCTAGAGCTCCTACGTCCCCATGTTTCCTCACAGTCGGCTCCAGATGAAATGTATCCTCATTTTCTTCATTAACAGTCAAGCTGTCCGCTGTTCAGATCACAAAAGTTACATCTCTGTTAGAGTTTATTACTTTGCAAAAAACAACATGTCATTGTACACCTAATGGACTCATTGATGCACCTGCCTCCATGAAACTTTACTAACATTCACAAAACCTTACTGAATTAGACTCGTGATATCTCTTTAGCACCTCACAGATTAAATAAAATTAAAGCCTGGTCTCATTATCTGGACTATCTGAAACCCCATCTTTGTTCTGTTGTACTACAAAATAAAAAAATAGGAGGACTTTTTTACATTTCAAGAGTGAAGCTCTGTGACGTGACAGACGTTTCCAGTGGTTGGTTGAGCGAATCTCCTGCATAAGCATCTCATGCAGACATGTTTGCTCTTTGGGTTTTATTCCCATCTTACGGTCAGACGCCTGTAAAAAATAGGAAGATTGTTTTTGGATTACTCCAAAAGACTGGATGGAGAAGTATGATTGAAGGAAGATTGAATTTGTAATACGAAACACAACTGTAACAGTACATTTAAAGTATGATCAAAATGTTATGACACTTTTTTTCCAGGTTGTGAATTGTGATAAGACTTTACCGGTCTTAGTTTTGGTCGCGAGCGGATAGATTCTAGAAGAGTCTGGTGAAAGTCTTGCTTTCTCTGGTCATTGACATCACTCTGTAGGCCAAAATAAACAGGCAGAGACGAACTCAAATAATGATACCAATACACGTCAGGATGAACGCAGAAGTCAGAACACATACCTGAACCTTTCGCAGTGTGTATCGTCTACACTGGATATCCAGCAGAAGCTGGTTGAATGGAGCGGTCTCCTCAAGCACTGGACATTTAGTTTCATTCACACACTTTGCTAATGGCCGCAGCACTACACCCCTGCTCATCTCATCCACCAGATCCTTCCATACAGACACCTACAGTGTGCCATGCCCTCATCATTAACAATACATTTCACAGTTTCACATCAGAACACAAAGTTCAATCATGAGATTAAAAGTGATCTCTTGATTCTTATTAATGTATCGATACGATGTTTGGTTTATCTCGGCACTTACCCCATCTGTGGCCACTCTTGAAATCAGGTTGGGATCTGATGCATTTAAAAGTTTCTGCAGACTCTTGAAGCATCACAAATAAAGAAACGGACAACGCTCTCACAAGTCACATCTATAAATCTCAAACCGCTTATAAAAGGAAGACCCCACAAACTTTAAGATTCTTACTTTCCTGGATTGCTGGACGATGTGCAGATAATGGCACAACTCAACCGTGTGAAGGAAGAGAGTGGCACACACATTCTTATAATGCTGTGCGGCCTGGCCCGGATCATACAGCCTGTGTTTACATACCTAGCAAACACATCAGCTTCAGTTCCTGTGATCGCGGTTCAGTAAATGCCACACATGCGATCATTACCTGGACCACTTCAGAGATGGTACAGATGGGCTTGGAGTCACAGTGGCCGAGATCCACTTTGGTCATCCGACACAACAGAATCTCTAACGTCTCGTTCAATTCCCGCTCAACCTGCGTCTCCAGACCCCAGTCCAGACACCAGTAGACAAGCCGTCCCGCAAACTCTACGGCCTAATAACAGATCGTTCATTGTTGTGTCAGTGAAGGTCAAGGAAAATCCCACATGTGAAGAAAAAACAGCCAACCTGTTCCTCTGTGTCCATGATGAAATGAGGACCTGCAGAGAAACGTCCATTAGAACCTTCAGACAGACATGAACATACATGTTGACAAACATTAAGTGAACACAAAGTCCTAAAGTAAAGTGTGTGTTTAACTGTTGTGTTTGTGTATCATTGTCAACTCAAATCCTTCAGAGAGCAAATGTGTAAGACGTTGAAGGTTTACTGACATCATCATGTGTGATGTGATGGACATGTGTTCTTCATCTCACTTCTGAACTTGAGGTTTTGTTAACTTTGCTTTAAACATGATCTTTAAAGAAGCGTTGTTGGGCTGTTACCGTCATGTGTTCCCCGGAGACAGAAGCTTCCCTCTCTGGACAATAACAGACCATCAGTGGGGGGGAACACAACACGGGTCCACGTGCTCCGATCGCACTGATGATGGGTCAGTAAACAACACAGCTGATAACACAGAGCCCACGCCTGCTCCTCACTCACAGGCTGATCCTGGACCTGCAGGATCTCACTCAACGTCATCTGATCATCACAGAAACTCTTTATGTCATAAGATGACATCATCTCATCCGATGCTTGAATCTTCCCAACAGAAAGATGTTTTAAACCTCAGTGATGGCGTCAAAGTGAAGCTCCTGAACTTTATGCGATTCTTCTCTCGGAGTGATGAAGGGAATTAACTGCACCTGATCATCGCCTTGACGATGATGTCACGACTCATTCGGTTCAAATATTACAATTCCTTGTGTCGTATCATACTGGAATAATATTGTAGAGAATCTTCCGTGGGAAAAACTATGGTCTCATGAGTGTCTCCTTACCAATAAAGTAAAAGAAATAACATTTAAATTAATTCACAAATGTTACCCAACCAAAACATTCCTAAGATAATATAAGTCAGATATTGAAGTGAATTCTTCTGATGAAGGTGTCATTCTCTTGTGTTGGAAGTGGCATTTGTTAATATTTATTTAATCTAATTCTGTAAGTGACTTTGCTTTCTGTTTTAAAGATATTTTCTTTGGTTTGTTTGATTATCCAAAAGAGAAAACAGGACAATATTATTTAATTAATTTATGTTTCCTTCAAGCTAAATTTCACATATATAAGCAAACATTTACTGTCTCTAAGCCTCTTTTCTCTATTTAAAAATTATTTAGACAAATACATTAAAACTATCCAAAACTCTGTTAATCCCAAATCAATGAAAACTGTTTCTCTATATTTATCCTTTATGGCCTCTTAAGATAAATGCATCATCTTTTCTTTTTATTTTTGTCACCCTGGCAACTTCACTGTGTCTGTGTAGTGTTTATTTTATTTTATTTTTGTCTTTTGTTATTTGTCCATGTTTATTGGTATTGATTTCCAAAAAAAGAACACTTAAAAAAACACTTAAAAAACTGTCACCCAACACTGACAGAAGTGGTGTTGAATGAGTTTGCTTCCATTAATTATAAAGTAAAACTAAAGCAACAACTTCGGCAGCACAAAACTAAAGTCTTAATAAAATAATAATAAATGGTTGGGTTATTAATCGTGAAGCAAACAACAAACATATTAAAATGTTGTTTGATTACTTGGATAACATTCACAGTTTTTATTTAATCCATACGAAGAGTTTTTAGTAATGGAACTCCTTTTAACCCTGGCGATCTTACTGTGTGGGTTATAAACATTACTTTGTGAATCCTATAATATTGGTTGAAATGATACAGGTGTAGTATGGATGTAGTGTACCCGCTATCATTTGTTGTCATGTGGCCTAAATACTGTTTGACCAAGGACGTATTTAACGTCAGCCTTTATCTAGGTATCGGTACAACACAATTCACGAAAAGATTGATAATCTGTACTGACATTTCAGAAAAAGACATCAGCTTTCAAAATGTGACCGTTGGAACCCTTTCATTATGGGATAGAAAAGTGTATATTGAATGCACATGTAGACCGTCCAGTTTATTTGTCAGCCATAGAATGGAAGTAGGCCATTTTCGATGCAATTATAGGCATTTGTCATTATTTCCATGGTTTTTCTTCAGCATTTGGTCCTCTGTTCTATTCCGAAGGACAAATCCCTACCAGTGAAGCCCTTTAAAGGTTTTAAACTCCAGAAGGAGATTTCAAAGGGTTGAAGGTGGAGTGTTCAGCTTGTGTAATTGTTGACATGTTACGATTGTGAAGTGTGTGTGTGAAGTTAATAGATAACGTATTGATGCTATAATGTTCACATCATCATGTGTCAGTGATTTGAGGAAGTTAAAGCAAACACTTGGAATTAAATGGGAAAAATCAAATATTCAAACTTAGATAGTCTTTTGTCCTGATCGTTGACAGGGCTGTTTAGTTCATATTTCTTTTATAACTCATGGATGTACGGTGGTAAATATTTTATGTGAACAGCACTCAAACAAGTGAAAATCCTGGAGGAAAAATACGCTTCATGAACACTTATCATAAAACATAACAACACAGAACATCAGGGTTTTATTCCTTTGTGACATGAATGAGTAGCCGACACTAAACTAGCAAGAATCGTCAGAGAAGAGATTTAAGGATACCTACTACATGCACAATGAGGACATTCAAAAGTACTGTCCGCCACTTTAACTAATGCGTGTGGTTTTAATATTTAACTGCTTTAACAGCTCTGCCCTGCATGAAGCATTATTCTTCTGTCCAGGTGATGAGAAATAATATTTGTACACAGAAAAAAGTCAGCTAAAGAAAGACAGAACTTCTTGATGAAAGAATCAGAAGCCTGTTATCAACTATTTAAATGCAAAGACCTTTGTCAATTTCACATTACACTGGTCTTGCCTTTTTTATCATCAAATTAAGATGTAGCAGTTAAATAAGAATAAAAAAAATTTAATTTACCACAGCACGTCTTAAATTAAGAGACCACCTATGTAGTTTATTAAACAAATTTTGATTTTATAAAAGTTGTAATTTATTGGGTTTATTCATTTTTCAAAAATTTTTCAAGGCCTGGAAAATGACATCCAAAATGCTGTTGACTTTTCCAGGTTTTCAATGACCATTAGAACCCTGATAGTCTTGTGCAAAAATCCTGCTATTTGGAAATTAGGATTTACACTTTAAAATAACAATTATTTTGCTATAAGAAAAGCACACTTTAAATAGAGTTTCATTGAACATGTTTTAATGTCTGTAGAAAAGCAACTCAGTCACTTGTAAAAAAATGTTTAATGCATGTGATCTGGGGTTCTAAACAGAGGGGCTGACAATATTTAAATGCACTGTTAATTTAACATATGAAAAAATCTGTCTCATTTTTATAAGAGCAAAACTACAGACATGATTCTATACTTAGTCAGAATCACATGATTTATCCAGCACTTATCAATATTATTAATAATAAAAAAAACACAACAAAATAAATCACATACAATACAAACACATCATACACATTTCTAGATTTCATTTAGTAGCCGGGAACAAAATACAGTATCAGGATAAAAAGCTGTACATGGTATCTTACGAGAAACAAAAATATATAGTAAATTCAAAGAACAATTATGTTCAAAGAACAACAAAATAGGAAAAATATACAATCACAAGATTATTCAGATTCACTACTTTGACTTCCTTCGTTTTGCCTGGGTGGGACTGGCACCAGTGTTTGATTCTTGAAAGAAAAACAAAGAAAGATTAAATATTATTGTCCTCTTATGATTTCCGGTCAAATTCAAATTGAAAAAACATATTTTATTCAATCACTACATTAAAGAGCAATAATTGGTAGTAACTCTTCAATAACACAATTCGGCACTTTTCTAATCTGCCTGATACCACAACCACCTTGTGAACCGAAATATTTTATAGCAAGATAAAGGCTGCATCGAGAACTTTTGGGACTATTTCTTGTCAAATCATGCTACAGCGTAAAGATTATGTCTGCTTACCAATTTGATTGTAGTAAATTTAGTGATATCTGTGAGTTAATCTGCTGCTGTTTCTCATTAGTTCTTATTAAATAAACTTTGTTTAATCTATGCCTTAATTGTTTGATCAGAGATTGTTGGTTAACTTTTTTATGATGAAAGTACTACTATACTAGAGGTCCTATATCATAGATGAGCACTAAACCTATAACTCCAAAGGTCTTATTTTTGTCTACATACACTGAACTGAACTGAAAGGGTATCCGCGGTCTTTCCAAAGGGCCGAAAACCTCATGGATTCAAGGGGTAACAGTAGAAACAAACGAAACAGCAAAAATGTCATGGGCAGTGTAAAAATAGCTTAAGTATGCAAGGAGCTCTGAAAGGCAAATGGACATCCAAATTAATGCTAGCTAAAGACACCTAATCAAATGGTCTCAGGTGAATATATTAACAGATCTTTGTAAAGCAAATATTAAGCTGACTAAAACTTGAAATGGCACCTTTTCCGGTGTTCAAGGATGCTGACCCTGGCCTTGCAGCCCTTTTTCTCTGGATATTGTCGGATGCTTCCTCTTCGGGTTCCTTGTCCGTTCGTGAACTCCGTCGACTAGGACCTTTTGCCTTTTCAGTGGTGGCCCTTGTATCCCTAGAAGAAGATGATTTGCAATTGGGACAAGGGCAAAACTTCAAGAAAGGGATATTTTATAGTCAGCCTGCACACTACTGTAAATTCTACTTCTCGGATTTAGAGATTAACTCTACTCAATGAACTTAAGGCTTCATATGGCACACCTATACAACTGAGGAATTTCTACTTGCTGTTTTTCCTCATCTACCACAGATAACGTCCGTCCTGTTCATGGCCATGTTTCCTAAAATGGCCACGCTGCCCCATGCACGTACCTGTGCAGGGAATCTACAGGATTGGTACATACATACCTTGGGGCTAAGTTGACGGGCGTCTTTCTTTTCTTTGCCCATCTGTTATAGAAGTGGAAAAACAGCTGTAAACTGCTTTGATGTTGAAAGCACTTTATCCTCCTCTCCCAAATTTGAGTACAGATCAAGTCAAAATTCGATTTCAATCATTCAATTCAGTATATTTTTCATTCAGATGAGCCAAAAACTCTTGACTTACACAAAATGAAACAAGCAAATTCAGATTTAGCTTCAGGTTATTAAGAATTACAACATTTTATACAAAATAAAAACATAAAATAGATTACACAAAAAATGGTGATGAATTTTAAGGTGATGGCCACTTGTGAAAGATAAACATGTTGCCTTACCCTTGTTCTGCTGCAGTGCTAATTTCTCCTGTAAACAGAAGTAACCAACATTTAGTGCACTTGTTCTTTTTAAAAATGTATAAGTCACAAAGTTAACCCATTTTCAAAGCCTAGAGCCTAATTTATGGTTGGACCTAATTTAATTTAGAGTACAAGAGATTGGTTAAGACTTCTTACTGCAGGAGCATCTCTTTAGCCAAAATGTGGCAATTTTGGTTTGCTTTTCTCAAGGTTGATCTTTTTTCTACAGCAAAACAGTTCATATGACTGCAATTTGATTGTCTTTGTTCTTATGAGCTGTTTTTATTATTAAACAATTAATTGTTTACCAGCTTGGTCACATGATGATTGGTCATCTTCTGCTTGAGAATGAGCTGTAAGAATATAGCAAACAAGATATTAAAAATGAGAAATAATTCTGTGATGTAGTCAAAAGACACTATTTACCTGAAAGGTTTGCAGCAACCACTTTTTCGCTCCTTTCAGGTAAGTCAGGTACAGTAGTCTTCACCAATGAAGAAGTCTGTTCCCCTGGGAGTTGATGGGATGTTTCTATGGAAGAGCTTGACATGGTAATAGGAGCTCCTGGAGCACCGCCAGGTGGTGCAGCTGAAGTTGCAGGCGAACTAGGGGGCGGTGAAGATTTAGTAACATGACTCGAGAGGTGGAGCATGACAGTGGTAGAGTTCGGGGGTGGCATATTAGATGTGGATGTAGAAGTGTGTGACAACGGAGAGATCAGGAGTTCAGGTGTAGACACTTTTGGAGAAAATGCAGATTGCTGACTTGCGACTTGAACATTTGGAGGTGTCACTGGAACAGACGGCTGAAGTGAATGAGCCATTTCAGAGGCAAGAGATGAAGGGACCTCCACAGATTTCCTTGTTTGGCTGACTGGACTTTGCTCTTTTTGTCCATCATTACTGCTCAAAGAAATTATGGGTACCGTATTTTTAGCAACAACAGACTGAACTGGACTTATTTTGTTTAAATTTGTTGTTGGAGACATGGGACTTTTAAGGGCCACAGTTGTGGTCCCTGGACTAGAGCAGGCTGGTGGAGAGGCTACAAGCTGCTGAAAGGGTGCAGATGTGCTAGGCTGTAATGATGATTGTGCAACAGGAGTAGGTTTTGAGCCATTAGCACCAGAGACACATTCCTGTTTTGGAACACCTGAGCTAGGCTGTTGAGTTGGTGACGCTATGCTTGCAGGGCAAGCCTGACTTGAAGGTGCTTGAACTTGCAGATGCCCAATGACTGGGCGGCCTTGTTGACTAGTAGCTGTGGTGACAGCTGATGAGTTTGTTGCTGTATCCGTTGATGACAGTAGTGATGTAGTTGACACTGGGTTAGTAGCAAGCTGGATATTTGCAGAGACTAATGGACCAACCATAGTAACAGGCTGAGTCATGACATTAGTACTTGATGGCACAGATGTAGCTTGAATTATCGAATACACAGGTCCTGTGATGAATTGTTGCCTTGTGTTGGCAGGGTTTTGCTGCCGGATTTCTGCAGATCTCACAGGGTTTCTGTTGGGAACTGCAAGCACCTTGGATACAATAGCAGGTGGAACTACAGAGGCAGTATTGGTAGCAGAACTAATTGGATTGGAAGTCACAAAAACTGTGATCTGGTTTTGTGGAGTTGGAGCTGACGACATTGGCCTTTGCAATACTGTTTGCGTGGCATTTGATATTGCCATCAGGTTGGCATTTGAACTTACAGTAGTACTGGGAATTGAGGTGAGGCTTAAGAGCACTGCTTGGTTTGAACCAACACTTGATACAGCACTGACAGATTGCAGGTTTGAACCACAACTGGTGACAAGTTTTGAAGTTGACAGAGAGACCGATTTCGATTTTTGATCTGTTTCACTTACAGGCAGAGTCTCTGTGCCCTGCAAGATGACCGGAATAGACTGGCCCTCTTGTGCTACTGTAGCTTGAGGGGTTTCTTTCTGTACAGGATCTTTAAGTACTTTTGTTTCAGCATTTGAAGATTTGCCCGACAAGGATGGGGTCCCTGTATTGTCCAACAGTTGATTAAGAGATGTTGGAACATCCCTAAAGCCTGATGATGCAGCAATGCCAAGCTCTTGCTTTGCTGATGTCCGGAGTTGATTCCTATCATCAGCATGCTCTTCCACCGAACTGTTGGGCTCTTTACATTTTTGATCCTGAGACGGCAGCTGAGGGCTTGCAAGTTTAGAAGAAGAAGCCTGTTCTTTTAGCTGAACGGGCAGATGTGGCTCCGACCGAGGGGCCACCATTTGCCCATCTTTAACTGTATCAGCAGTGCCAGGTGCACTCTGAAGAGAATTGAAATTCTTTTGTGTCTCGCTAGATCCTGCTGAGGGCAGAGATGCAGATGTTGCTGAGAGTGAGGAGGTGGCACTCACCATCACAGTCTGCAGACCCAGCATTGGCTGCTGATTTGGAGGGGACGTTAGTGTGGTTTTGGCACCCTTTTGTCTTCCTGGGCTTGGAGTGGCAGCTTTTCTATTTGAGGCTGGGCTGGAGCGCCGACTATTACTGGGACTAGCTCGTTTGGCCTGTCCAGTACTAGGTTGTTTGTCTTGTTTTCCTCCAGAATTTACAATGCCACCACCAGGATAAGACTGTGGGACAGAACTATTGCCACTCGAGTTACTGTTGACAGGAAGAGTTCCTAAGCTTGGTGGAGCTTGGCCAATAGCTTTAAGGGTGGTCGGGTTTAAACCCTGCTGATCAAACCCTCTATTGAGGTTTGGTTGCCGTGGTGGCAGAGGAATGTTAATTTTAGGTGGGAAAAGACCAGCAATAGAGGCATTCAATCTTTCAGGAGACAGATTTATTTCCGAGGGTTCAGTACTAGGTGGACGGTTGGTTGGAGTTAGAGGATGGTGATATGGTCGAGGACTGGCCCTGTTAGGGGTTTTAGGACGGGAGCTTTGGGGAGTTGAGGGAGCACTGGGAAAGTGAATATTATGTGAAGTAGCCATTGGTGCCACCTGCTGTGGCTGCTGTTGGGGGCTCGCTCCTGGCACCGACTTCATTAAATGGGTACTTGCACCTTGGTTGGTAATAATTTGTTGATTTCCATTTCCTGACTGCGGACCAATTTCAACAGGTCCTCTGTCCTGCAGACTATGTGTTCCTGAGGTATCATCTGTTTGCAAACCTGATGTTGGTTGTCCAGCATCAGAAAGGGGTGTTCTTCGTTGTTGTCCAGCAAGAGGGGGATTTACCATAAGAGGTGTGCCCCTTGGTTTATCTGAAGAGGGTGGCAAAGCTCCGTGCCCCTGAAGATCTATCATTACAGGCATATTGCCCTGCTGGGACACAGTCATTCTCTGAGGAGGGTCACTAGGATTAACAAGAGTCTTTGACATGTGACTGCCCTGTTGTGGTGGCATCCGAATCTTAGCTTCCTGTTGCATTTTAAGCATCATCATCATTTGTTGCTGGTGCTGTGCTTGCTGCTGCTGTTGTTGTTGTTGTTGTTGTTGTTGTTGATGCTGCTGCTGTGCCTGCTGCTGTTGTTGTTGTGGCTGCTGCTGCGGTTGTTGAAGGTGCTGTGGTTGCTGCGGTTGTTGAACCTGCATTGACTGCTGTGAATGAATCTGGGGTTGGACATGATGCGCTCCTTGTGATGCTCCAGCTTGAACTAGAGAACCCTGCACACTCTGCATCTGTATCTGTTGCTGCTGCTGGATTTGTTGATGTTGTTGTTGCATCTGTTGCTGCTGTTGTGAGTTCATAAACTGCATTGGCATTTGCTGTAATACCCGTTGATCTCCAGGTTGACCCGAGAGAACTACACAAACGAGAAATTTCATTACACAGAAAGACAAGAAACAAAACGATTTACAATTGATATCCAAGCATCACGCTTACACAATAAGATGAATTCTAAATATTCAGGATGGCCTATTTTGCATCTTTACCTGCAGGACGAGTACAAATCAGCATTTCCTTAAAACTGTTCTTAGTTCTATTGACATAAAAACATAAACCTACCATGCTGAATCAAATAGTTATCTAAGAATCGAAAGAATTAAATACCGAGGGATCAAACAAATTACACTCCTTTGCCTCAAAATGTCAAAAGGCTTTTTTTTCAATGACTTACCAGTTCGAGTTGGAAACTCAGAAACATTTGAGTTAGACTCAATGACAGCTCCTTGATCACTGCTCAATCCCTGCATCTCTACCTCCTCCATTCCATGTGGCAATGTATCCAGTCCACTAAACAGAGATTTTTTTTAATTATTTAAACTTAATAAATTTATTTCCACATTCAGCTTGCTAAGTACAGCCTAAAGTGCTTACCAAAGACTTTCTGACTGCTGTCCTTCGCCTGCTTTAGTTTTTTTCTTACGGGGAGGTTTCTTCTTTTTAGGCTTGGCCTGGTTAGCAGCAGCCCCACCAGTGCCTTGTTTTCCCCCAGGCCCAAATTGGCCGGCAGAAATGTCACTTTGGAGAAGGTTAACTAATAGTGGACTGGTTAATGTCACATCCTTGTTTACTGGGAATCCACTCGCCTGCCCACAGGGCATCTGCCCAGCAAACTGAGGATTGAATGACATTCCATGACCAGGAAAATGGCCATTGCCCACCTGTAAATGTTGAGAACCACCCAGCATTGCTTGTTGTTGCTGGTTCTGCATATCTGGAAGCATTTGTTGGCTAACATCAGCATTAACACCACCATCTCCAAGCTGATGTGCAAGTTGCTGACCAGCCTGTTGCTGCTGTAGCATCACTTGCTGTTGCTGCTTTTGTTGAAGCTGTTGTTGTACTAAATGGTGATTTCCTGGAAGTCGCATTTGAGGACCGTGCATTCCTAATGCTTGGTTGGGGTTGCCATTCATTTGAATTTGTTGAGACTGTGTCTGAACCATTTGCTGATGTTGTTGCCCTGGCTGCTGCATTTGTATCTGCTGATGTTGTAGCTGCTGCTGCTGTTGTTGTTGAAGCTGCTGTTGTTGTTGTTGTTGAAGCTGCTGCTGTTGTTGTTGAAGCTGCTGCTGCTGTTGTTGAAGCTGCTGCTGCTGTTGTTGTTGAAGCTGCTGCTGTTGTTGATGCTGCTGCTGTTGTTGAAGCTGCTGTTGCTGTTGAAGCTGCTGCTGCTGTTGAAGCTGCTGCTGCTGTTGAAGCTGCTGCTGCTGTTGAAGCTGCTGCTGCTGTTGAAGCTGCTGCTGCTGTTGCTGAAGCTGCTGCTGTTGCTGAAGCTGCTGCTGTTGCTGAAGCTGCTGCTGTTGTTGCTGCAAATGAACCATTTGTTGTTGTTGCTGCTGTTGTGGAGTCATCTGACCTTGAAACTGGGGCAGGTTACCTTGTATATTGGGTGAAGGTCCTCGCATCATTTGATTTTGCATGACTCCGGCCTGACTTTTAGGACCAAAGGCCTGCTTGTTATTCTGCAACTGATTGGCTACCATGTGTTCCATCATCGCATTTTGTTGCTGCTGTTGCATTACCAGCGCCTGATGTCCCTGTCCACCACCGAGTTGGTTTTGACCCTGCATTATCCCTTGACCCTGCAGTGGCATAATTTGCTTAGGTGGGGTCATCCCTCGCTGACCTGAGTTCACTGGCCTGGACAAGACAGTCTGACCCCCTGTCTGGCTTTGTGTCATTTGACTTTGCGAAGAAGCTACAGCCTGTGTTTGGTGCTGCGACTGTACACCCATCATTTGAGTCTGAAGACCTTGCTGAGGCTGCCCCATAATACCGGCAGATGTAGTGCCTGGTGGTTGTGCTGGAATCGCAGTGTGGTGGATCATTCCACCCACCTGAAGGGGATTGGCCTGCTGCATGTGGTTTGGTGCTGAGCCAGAAGGCTGGCCTCCTAAAATGAGATTTACACATTTAAAAACAATTTACTGTTTGATGTGTATGTTTTCTGAATATTTAAATCCTTAAAGGCAGAGTAAAATTAAAACTAATACTTCATCTTACCTGTTTGCGTCATGCCCTGGCTGTTTTGTAGCTGGGGTGTACTACCAGCGCCACTCGTAGTAACCTGCCCTTGAACAAAGTTCTGATTGGCAGGAGCGTTTGGAAACCCCAAAGGCATCCGTTTGGGCATACCTGCAATTTCAAAATAAATTGAAGCATGCAAATACAGGCTGCCAACAAAACAGTCATGAAAACAATTAATAACAAACCTCCCATTCCACCTTGTGAAACCTGTCCATGCTGTGAAATACCAATAAAGCCTGTCTGTATGTTTCCTTGCTGGCCTATCGAAGCTCTTCCTGGTGATCCAACACCCTGTGGAAAACCCTGAGGGGTTGTTGGACGTGGACAAAGTTGTCCCTGTCCCATCATCGGAGGAGTTCCAGGTGAGCCTTGTTGAAAGGGAGAACTTGAGGAACCTGGAGATTTAGCAGAAAGACTCCCCTGTGGAGCTGATGATGGAGGCATAGGAGGGGGTGCCCTAGGGCCGAGCACCCCTGATGCTCCCTGGGGACCTTTGGGCTGAGGGGCTGCAAATCGGTTTGGCCCAGCCTGCTGCTGCAACTGGTGCTGTGTCATTGTATTGAACACTTGTCCAGCCTGCTGGCTGCCAAATGGATAGGGTGGTGGTGGATGACTGGGTGTCTGAACAGATGCCAAGGATGGCTGCCGCTGACCCATTTGGGGCTGGGATAGGGGTTTTCTCCAACCTGGTCCCATGGCTCCCGGGACTGGTGGTGGCTGAAGAACACCACTAGGCAACTGATTCCAACCAGGAGGTATAGGCATCTGGTTAGAGGGGTTGAACGGACCACGTGCACTTCCTAGTTGAGCTAGCTGTACCTGCTGCTGCTGTTGGTGGTGGTGGTGTTGTTGTTGTTGCTGAAGTTGCTGTAGGGCTGCAGGATTTAACTGCCTGTTTGATTGAATGGCTTGTACATGATGCCCTTGTGGGACCATGCTGTTAAGCGGACCATGTGCCACTTGTTGATGCTGGAGATGTTGTTGCTGTAAGGCCAGTCCTGAGAGCATGGGATCCATTGTGTCTAAAAACAAATGAGCAGTTACCAATAACTGAAAAATTAATAAAGCATTAAAGTATTATATCTTGTAAAACACTCGGTTGGTAAAAAATGGTTTGTGAAAATAATCTTTAAATAATTTTAATAACCATTAATAAATATGAAAGAAAATGCCTTAGAATACTTCAGAGATGGCACATTCTTGATTTGCTTTATAATTTTAGCACTTCCAGTTTCAAAAGTGATGAGCGTACTTTTATGAGTGATTAACAAAAATAATGGGTTTAATTCATGAAACATGTGCAGAACAAATTACTGTGTAACTCATTCATAAAGTCAATCTAAAGTAAATGTCTATTTTACACCTGCTATCCAATCACAGTGAAACAATGGCTATTTAAACAGCCATGCAAAAACAATAGAAATGTATGCCGCCCTATTAACAAATCATTGGAATTTAAGAACATACACATGGTTTGCTCTTAATTTCTGAATTAAAGTATTTTTGAATTCGAATGAGAGTTTTCAGGAAAAGGTCTATCTAAGTTAAACCTAAGTTAAAGCAACGTGAAAACATCTTGGGGAAAAATCTATACACTTTGCTTAGGCTGAAGGAGGCACAGCTTTAATCATGCAGTGGGTTTTTGAGCAGTAACTATTCTAATGCCAATACAAACACCACAAGTTGTGTCTCACTTGATTTAAATTTCAAACAACTTTTACACTATTATATATTCCGAAAGTTAGTGAACTATGAAGATTCAGTTTGAAAAAGTTGCTATTTATATGCATCACCTTTAAGTTATATTTAGTTCATATTTTCACAAATATTTGATGCGTTTAATAAATATAACTTCCTAGTTAGTTCTAATTCTGATCAGTACGTTTTTCAAAAAATATATTTGTGCAAATTGTTACGATTTTATTACCTTAATTCTAAAAGCTTTTTATTTATTTTAATGTCCACTTCATAATTAGCTCATACCTTTGACATGTTAGAACAAAGAATTCTCTCACACATGGCTTGGTTGACAGCAGAAGTTTGTAAGACCTATTCTTTGTAAAGCTGCTTTAAAACAAACTTTCCAAAAATGATAGAAAGTGAAATGATTTGATCAGAATTATAAATCTTTAGTTACAATCTTAATCCGATCGGAATACGATTGTTTTCCGATCTGTTGCACCACGACAGGTTGTGAAATTTGTAGAACTTAAAACAGAACTCTTAAAAACAAGGCATTCGAACTTGCTTTCTTAAATAATAGAGTAAACATGAACTTTTTATTCCTATGGAGTAAGCTTTGGTGAACTCTTAAACTCATACCTGTCTGTGAAGGTGGTCTTGGTGCTCTCTGGTGTATCTGTACACCACTATTGTGTGCCATACCCTGTGCAGCCATATTTTGTGAAGGGGGCATCATAGACACTGAAGGGTTATTCATACGCATTCCAGCTAGACCAAAAGAACAACACCAACATTGAGTATATTTTTCTACTATATTTTCCATAGTTCAACTATATATATATATATATATATATGCTAGTGGTGGGCATAGATTAATTTTTTAATCTAGATTAATCTTGATTAAAATGGCTAATTTGAATTCTGTCGAAGGCATTCAGAATATGTGTGCTACCCAAAAAATGACCAAAAGTCATTGCACAAGGTGCAAACAACCTTATGCTGCGTTCACAACAGACGTGAATATGTAGTCAGACGCGAGGGATTTACATGTTAAGTCAATGCAGAGACACGAATAGACGCGAGTAGATTCCCTACTGGACGCGAATCGCATGAGCTGAAAAAATTTAACTTTGGCGAAATTTCACGGCGCTTTAACCAATCAGGAGCTTGCTTTATCTAAAACAAAAATGGAAAGTCATCAAGGCTTTATGTGGAAACAGAGCCTCATAAATCCACATTATACTTTTATTATACTTTAACATAGACAGGAATAAAAGTGACATTTACTGTAAAAAATTTAGTGAAGAAAAAATTATCTTTACTCAATTTGATCTCTATACACGTATTGAGACTATAAATAAAGCCATCACATTAAGTTAAATCGCTTTATTTTACAATAAAATTACTTTTCTCTTATAAGTTGATGAGTTCCTCTTGACAGAAGCCTCTCCCCCCTGTGCGAATGACACGTTGGACACGAATTGTACACGTGAATGAACTTAAAAGTTCAAACGTCAAACTACACGCGTCAACATATGAAAATTTGCGTCTAGTGTGAACGCAGCATTAGTCTTGTCGAGGTTTCCATTGGGAAGCTTCTTAAAAATAAATGTTCCCTGAAGCAAACCCGGCGGCTTCACAGATGGGTCCATATTAACATGTCACGTGTGATGACGTCATTTCACAGTAGGCATACACACAGGTTAGAAGACTGGCTCTCACCCCCACCTTTGTAATTCGGTTATGTATACATCCGGTCTTAAAGATCAAAGGTGAAAGTCATCATAGCTTGTGTAGTATAGACGCAGCTCCCAACCCACCTTTTATCTGCGTTTACGCAAAATATAAAAACATTATCGGCATTATTCTATTCTCAAAGGTGGGTTGGGAGCTGCGTCTATACACATTAAGTTGTATACACATTAAATAGTCTCAATGGCGTTATCTGTTATATATATAGTAGGGCTGGACGATATGGCCAAAATTTATAACACAATATATTTCTTAATTTTGGTCAATACAATATAATTCCGATATCGATAATGACTTATATTAAAAGGCCTCAGAAAAAAAACTAAGGTTCCCTTGTTATTTGTATTTAGTTTATTTAAAATTTATTGTTTGTAAAGGCTATCAAATTATAAAAACTCTCAGAATCAGCTTATTTAAAATAATATATTTTCATTTTATCTAGAAAAGGTGATTATTCATATAAATAAAATAAAAACAAACTGATCCAGACAGGATAAAGAAACAAAAATAATAAAATAAAATAAATAAAGAGTGAGCAACAGTAAAAACACATTAATCTGATGGATTGGGGACAGGTTGGCTTAAACATTAATGATGCCTTAACTTCTGACTCTCAGTGTGTTCTATCAGGTGAAACTGCTTTAAATGATGGGATAGATTTAATGTGTTCCCGCAGCTAGTCGACAACACTCTCCAGCATATTCTGCAGAGTCCCAAAACCTGAAGTTTATCCGAATTTAAAAAGCTGAACCCCTTCCACACCACTGAATTAGTCTTTCCTCTCCTATCAATAATCTCGTCTGACTCCTTACTTGTGGAAGCTTGTTCATCCAAATCTATATTGCGGTCATTTTGTCGCTAAAACCTGCTGCACTGGAGCTTAACCAACTACCTCTGAGCGCTGGTCACGTGTCTGTGATGTGACGTCATCACGCAATTCTGTTCTGCTCTTCCTGACGGCTGAGCACTAAACGTCATTCAGTGTCAAAAGCTAATGTATAACATAATTTATATATGAAAATGTATATCGAAATATAGGAAATTGGTTTGAAAATAGTATCACCGTTATTGAAAAATTTATATCGCGATATATACTTATATCGAATTATTGTCCAGCCCTAATATATTGTCACCTTGTCTAGCAATAATAAATAGCTAATTACCTTGCCCCTGCTGCATGGAGAAGCCAGCATCCATTCTCATCTGAGCAGGTGCACCAAGGGGTCCATTGACCATTATTTCTGGGCCTCTATTCTGTCCAACAGCAACATTGATAGCTCCTTCACCTGTGTGAACCAAATATTAGAATGTTGCATGCAGTGAACATTATAATATGTTATATAATGTATATATATTATATAATGGGTTTATATTTGCAGGTTATATAAACTAGCGTCATCTTTAGCAAGAGGAGAATTACATGTTTCATACCTTCAATCTGCACAGAGAGGATTCCTAGATCACGGAGCTGCTGCTGGTTGTTTTGGGCCAGGAGGCGCAGCCGCTCAGCAGCCTCTCTGGGGATGTTAAAAGTCACTCGCACACTGTTCCATGGCTCCACTCGCTCGGGTTCAAGTCTCTTGGTACCTTAAATAAAAAAAACACATCAGAATATTAATTTACATTTACATACATTTTCCTCAGCTTTAGAGTATTTCTACTGACCAAGCAAAAGCATATCAGGCATTCTGTTTAAGATGGCATCCAGCTTTTTCTGAAAGTCGTCATCAGTCATGTTCCCTTTAAATGCCACATATATGGTGGAGTTTTCCACGGCCAGAGGAGGGCTGCTGGTCCTCTCGTCTTCATCTTCAACTCCAGAGTCATGATCCGTATACGGGACTGCTTGAAGGGAACGGCCTTCCCAAGAAAGCCCAGGCGAGCTGTGATGATGCGCCATAGCTCTTCACCAAAAGAGCCGCGTAGCCTCAACAACACCTGTGAAAAGAAGCTCATGTTTAGAACATTTCTGATATTTACCCTTCTGTCAAAAGAATATGAGAAGGAAAACAGAAAAAAACTCAGTACTCTATAGCACCAAGTAAAGCATTAAGGATGATGTATAGATTTATAATATATTTATATTTGTATAGTAAATTGGGTGACACAAGAATAGTTTAAAGATCGGAGGGCATTCTTAACAAAAACAATCTTTTCACACTGACAAATTGTAAATAAAAGTGAAAAGACTTCATTAAACATGTATTCTAATCATGTTTTAGTAGTTTTAAATATGCATTTAAAAGCCTGCAATACAAATATCATGCATTGAAGTAAAATGACATTCACTGATCCATGTGTTTCATTAAATTATGAAGACCATCATTATTCTTCACTATTAACATAAAGCACAAATCAATGATGATAACTCTCTTACATGTCAAATTGTACACAAAAGTAAATACACAATGTAAAACAAATCTAAAAACAAACATATAGAATAAGAAACTCGAATCAGCTTTAAACTGGAGATCTGTAAACAATGTCATATTAGTAAATCCCATCATATGGTGTTATTATTTCTCTAGCATTAGCAGTAGCCATATCAAAACAAAGACCATTCGAAACCACAACAGTTTAAAACAACACAACAATAAAACAACAAAAATGATGTTGAACATAACCTTTGCACAACATAACACGACAAGTGTTATCATGACAATAGAAACAATACATGTTCATAATGCTACATATTTACTCATGCTAGTGCATTAGCTATACAAACACCGCCTTGAGTTAGCCTCACTTCTATTTCCACAGGAATAAAACTGACTAGAATGTGCATTTGAACACGTTTATGCTAATTCAGCAAACGTTTTTAACATATATAACAGCGTAGCAAACTCTTACCAATTCTAGTCCATCGGGAGTGACTTCACAGCTGTAAACATGTATGCTAACAAGAGCTAACGGCGCGCTCTCGCGGCTACCGTGCGCGTTCGTTCAGTGCGGCGCGCGCTCCCGATCTGACGTCGAAGTCCACTGTACAGGAACATCCCAAAATAATCTTCCAACACCAAACATGCTCTTATCCTTCATCTCCACACTCGAGGAAAGTGTCTGATGTCTTTAAGACGATACGATATTCAGCTCAAACCTCACAAGTTCAGCAAGTTATTAATTAGTTATTAATACTAATAACAGAACGGTGCCCAATAATCTGAAGAATCATAAATGTGTATGGGTTTTTATTTAACATTGTACATTAAAATGATGCACCAAATACACTATTTTCTGTTTTAAATGAAGAAGCACATAAAATCAATCAAGAAAGAAATGCTCTAAATCAGAAACAGGAAATACAACATTATTATTTTGAGGTTTTACAAAAGGAACAATCATATAGATTGTGTAGCAATCTTAAATGTCTTCTGTTTAATGACGTCAGCAAACAAACAAACACAGATAATAAAACAACATGTGAATATAAGGTTGCACACAGAGGTTTAATCATCATTTGACATTAAAAACAAATCCTGTAGTGTATTGTCATGGTTACAGATGTTTACACTCCCTTATCTTCTTTCAAATGTTTTCCAATGGATCTTTCAAAAACAAAATCATCAATAAAACATTTTCCAGAAGATGTCCTGAAGTTTCTTACAAGGCCTTCTGTATGTAAACATCCTTCGTTATAAGAAAAGAAAAACAATTCTGTCAATTGAAAAACTTTTGTCTACACAATCCTTGAGGAATCAATAATTATAAGCATACAGTAACGGTCATTGATTGTTCTCGTGAACCCAAAAATAAGACCTTTTAGAATTCTGGACAAATATAATTGCACTGACAGTTGAAATTGTATGATCTGAACGCTATAAGCATTTACTGAAGGATGTTCAATTATAAAACTGTGCTCTAAACTTTGCATATCCTAGATATGATCGAGCATGACTGGAAATAAAACCTTTAAATCTTGCAAAAAGACAAAAGTCTGAATTTATATTAGAGAACAATAATTATTTGTATCCCATTTAATTTCTTTATTTTTCAAGACACCTGTCCAAAAAATTTTTTGCACCGTTGCTTATCTATTAATTATTACATTTATTTTCACATCCGTCCTTAATCATATTTAACTTAAATATGCAAATGTTTTAGAAATATAACATAATCAGCAGTTCTAGAAATGAGTGGCACAAAATATACGTAATATACATAATACGTTTCTTTTACAAGCATTTGACACTTACTATATGTGTAAAACATACAGCATAAAAAACAATGTACCTTTGTAACATATAAGAAACATTCCATTGACCCAAATTGTATTTTTAGAATTGTTTAGAAAAGTCTTGCTGTCTCTAACAAGCACACGCACATTATATGTCATCTGTTTTGGGGGTATCAGTGTACTTCAAGCTTAAGGATCAACTATTTCACAAACAATAAACTGAACCATTGCAGACAGCGATACACAGAGAACAGAAAATGATGGATTTTAGGGCATAGACATGGCTAGTGCGGAGGCATCAGTGCTGCGAGGGTCCTTCACACCTATGATCAAGTCATTGGTTCTCCTGGTTCCTTCTACCAGTGAAAGGATGTCCACTTTCTCCACCTTGTGTCCTAACCGTCTGAGAGACTCCACATCAGCCTCTAAAAATTTAGCTTGACAGAAAAAAGACTAAGTTAAAATCTAATTCTATATAAGGATGAACAGATTTACAGCCACATTAACATGAATCAGTTATTTTGAAGTTGCAGGACAGTGACTCCACAGGTATACAGATGGTTTACTAGATGAACTAATATATATACTAAGATATTAATATTAAATACTAAGATTTGTTAAGTAGCACTGGGTCTTACATTAGTCATCATTCTTTGTACAATAATGCATCTAAGCATTAGAGAAAAGTATTACACAGTTTATACAATGAAACAAATAATGTGAACAGATTTTTATCATATCATGTGATTATATAAGGTGCCAACATTTCTGTATTTTAAGTTAGATATTGCATTTCGACCTTGTCGCATCATATATCTGCCATGTTTATGTAAGACAAAACACAGACACAAAGTCAAGTAGAGTACTTACAGTCTACCAGGAGGGTGTTGTTTTGTATGCGAGGGTGGAGCCTGCCATAAGACAGACTGTCACTTATGTTTTTGTGTGACGATAAAACATGAACTAAAACCTGAAATAAAAGCACCAGTAAAATGTTAACTTCAAAGGTCATCTCCCACGATGCTGCCACATAAATGACACTTTACCTGAGTGATGCCACTCAAGGCCCGATCAGCATTAGAGGAAGCTAGAGAAATGTAAGTGCCACAGAGGCCGATGGAGGGTCTCACTGTAATGGGCATCAAGAAGGAGGCAGGTCTCTTTCCAGGCTCAACACTGTTACGCTGATGACAACATGCAACAAATACTCATGACTTCAACATCAATCATGAAAGTAAATCATCAACCAAAACAGCATGATTTTTAAAAGATGTTATGTTTTTGTCTTAAATGGAAATTAAAGAAGTGATTGCTTACATCGGCTTCAAACTATCATGCATAAGCTGCAACTTTGTTGTCAAGCATGTATCTGTTTATTTCATATGTGAAGCACCTAGACATACCGGATTGAACTCAGCCGAGTCACGGGTTTTATTGGGCCAGGAGAAATCCAGAATCTGACTGTTAAGAAGAATCCCAGAAGGCGTCACAATGTAGCTCCCAAAAGGCCGGTTCAGTGAGCTGTATGAAAACATGTATGAAAGTAATTTATACAAATCAAATTCTTTAAACATAAAGTTGTACTGATCCAGCACTGTGACATCACTTACCTCATTACAGATACTATTAAATCATCTGTGCCCATAATCACCACCTGGCTGGCGACGGCACCATCCTGCAGCTCGTAGGATGGAATGTAGTGTTCGGCAAGAGACGCATGTGAATCGTTGATCTTTTGACGGAATGCAGCAGCCTGAACTTTACTGAAGAACCAACAGGACATACTCAGGTAAAACCTTTCCGGTGGGCATCACTTGTTATTTTATCTTAAAGCTTGTTGACCCTGATTGTCATTGTGAGAAGACCTGTTTAACAGTATTGACTCTAACCATCTGCCTTATTTTTATTGATCATCCATTCAAAAACCAATAATGTGAATCACCTGAGCATCTGTGTCACAACCTCTGAGACAGAACCATCAAACTTCGGGTCCCCCAGTCCACTAGCCTGGGCCAAGGCAATCTTCAAAGACTACATGTCACAGGAATACAAACGCACAGAAATAAAGAAATTTAAATGCACCTTAAGAAGCACAATGTATAAGTCAGATCCCAACATTGTACAACAACAAGTCGCACCTCAGCAATCCAGTGGTAAAGTTTGTTCCTCGGCACCTGGTTTGTGATATTATATCCCTCCAGGATGTTTAGAGCAGAGAGAAGAGCAGCTCCTGCATGGGGTGGAGGGGCGGCCAACACCCGGTGACCTGTCAACACAGATAAACCCTTCAATTAACAGTTATTCATGCAAAACCCCTGAATTTTGATGGCAGTTAAGATTTCAATTTTACAAATAGAATTTGGCAGCAATAAAAATGATTGAAAAATTTTTTTTCCCACTAGATGACCCATTATGTAGACATTTTATGGCAGTTTATGGCAACAAGAGAGGCAGAAACAACTACCAAATTGTGTCAAAGTTAGCCTAGTTCAGTGGTCAGACTAGTGGTTGATCACTAGTCTCTTGCTATGAGGTCATTAGAAGGCTATCCTCATTTTGGTTACTTTAGTAACATTTATACATAAACCCTGCCGTAACTCACAGAAGAATGATGATGTGAGCTCTGCTGCTTTATTCCTATAGGTAGTCGCACTAGGAAGGCTCTTATCATTTGCATAAAGTTAAGCAATTCTCAACTTTGACGGATAACTGGAAACACCCACTTCCTGATGCCAATGGTCACTGTTTTACATGTCGCCAGAAGTCACACGCTTTCCATTGCCTTGCTATGTTATAGGTGTTGCTTTTGATGTGAGCACGGTTTTGTGTGTAATATAATTAAAAGAACATGGAAAGGATGAATAGTTGTAGCTTTTTCTTATCCATAGAAGTATAAGGAAACCTTATAACGGCTTAAGGTGGCGACAAACTGAGAACACAAAACCTGATAATGTTAAATATCAGTTATGAACAAATTGATTCTCTTTTAGATTAGATTCAACTTTATTGTCACTGCACATGCAGGGTACAATGCAATGAAAGGCAGTTTGCATCTAAGAGAAGTGCAATAAGCAGTAAACACAGAATTTATATGTATATGTACAAAAATAATACACAATAAAAAGTATTCACATAACTTACAGAAATCACCTCGCAGGCACACTGACTCTTCTATCGGGAGTTGCGTTCAACAACTTCATCTTTATAACAAATGCCTTGTTCTTTTGACAGCAGCAAGAGTTTATAACAAGGACCAACAGAATTTCGAGTCTGTCCGGCCTATTTTTAATTAAGTTCAAATTTTTTGAAGAGAGTGCTATTTTTACTATAGTTATAGCTATAGTTATTTACGCATGCTGGGCCTTTCAGACCTTTCCGTATCACTATAACAAGAATGTTACTGCTACTAACTGACTCAACACGGGTTTGCAAACCACTTTCTTCTATTTTCCAAACTTGTGTTTATAAAAACAACTTTACTAAACAATAAAAAATGCCTTGTTGTTTAGTGCTTTGATCGATTTAACAAGCAAAGAATGCAAGTTGATATTTTGAAAAGTTTAAATTTTTGCCAAATTTGTTTTATTTGGTTAAATTATTTATGTCTGCATTTGTACATTTATTTATTCATTTATTTCTGTATTAATAATTGTATTTATTTATTTATGACTGATTTTATACATGTTGTTATTTATTTACCTTGATATAGACTTTGCAGTGGCTTTTGAATGAGGGCGCTGTAGTTTCTGAAGTCTTCCTCTGTCAGCACACCTCCTTCCGCTTCGACCTATGACAGAAGCATAAAAGATCAGAGTAAATGAAGCGATCGCTAATGAGTTGATCACCAGTAAAAAATCTGAATGATTAAGGCTTTTTGTTTGTGTGAACAGGCTCAGACGTACCGCAGCGGTCATCTCTTGTGTCAGATTCCCATGGTAAAACTCAGATATCCCGTTGGCTGCAATCTTGTCGAAAACTTTAGCTAAATCCGGACGCGTCATGAAAACACCCGCCAGTGGAGTCTGCCCATTCCGAAAAAAGATATCTCGAAATGTTTTGGACACGTTTTGGCCTTTCATTTTTGACAATGCGTCAGCTGTGAACATGTGAGGAGAGAAAATCCATCAGGCCAGGTGCTATTCAAAGTGGATCTTACTAGGAGGAACGGCCGGTCCGCTTTACTGCAGAAGTGATGCATACTCACCCAGTTCATGCGTAGCATTGAATCCATTCCTAGCGACATCTGCAGCCGTGGTAACAAGCTCTTTCCACTTCATTCTAGTGTACAATCAAATCCATACAAATTAGAATCAATGTTAATTTTTGTTCCGCAGAGAAAGTTTTGGAATGACATGAAAATGAGTAAAGAATGAAAGTAGGGATTTGGTGGTAATAATGGTGGACTAGGTTGAATGACTGACATCTGCAAACACAGATGGTTCAGCTTTTCACACACTGCTTCCCTAACTTTAAAAACAGGTTACCTGTATTACTTGAATTAAAAGTTCACCTCTTGAAACGAGAACGGTGCGGAGATTAAAAGCTTGATCAACGACTTCAAATTGTTTTTAACCTTTCAAATCAACCCTTTTTGATCGACAGGCTATTATAATCAGTCAACATCCAGTTTCAATCAATGGTTGTTTTGTTTAAATCTTTTACAGTCAAAAGTCTAACTTCTGTATAGATGTACCTTCCATACAGCTGATGAGCTTCATGTAGTCCACTGAGCATGCCTGGAACAGCCACTAACAGACCTGACTAAAAGAGAAAAAAAAACAGAAGTTGTCAAATAATGCCTTATCTCTAAAACAAAGCAGATAATATGTTTGATTATGTGTTGACAGTGTCTCATGACCTTACCTTAAGATTAACATTTACCATCAAGTCCTTGTGGATGGCAAACGGTGCGGTCTCACGAAAGTCAATGAAACTGCTTTCATTTTTGCGGATGTCATGGACAAGCATCACGCCACCACTGGGAATAAAGGAAACAACAGGGTCTTTATGTTTAAGATTAAACAACTATAAAATCAATTTCTCAAAGTTTTTCATCTTGTAGGAACTGGCACTCGTACCCGCCGATGCCGGAGGTGTGTGGATGAACGATGCCCAGGCAGAGAGAAGCGGCGATGGCTGCATCTACACTTGACCCTTGCTTGGCCAGCACGTCAAACCCCAGAGACGTGCAGCGTGCCACATCCGTTACTACAGCGGCTTGAGTATAAACCTAAAAAGATGTGAGACCAAATGCCAAAAATAACTCCGATTTAATTTGAATGAGAGGTGTATCAGCGTGTAGAATATCAACACTTCAAAGGTTCATCCATTATGAGCAGAATTCTAAAACAAGTCTCTCGGCTTATGATGTAAGATGTGCTTCATCACAAAAAACTGTTTTGCTCAAAATACTCCTTTCATTTGCAGAGAAAGTTTCACACAACACTGCACAGCAAATAGAGGACCCAACACATCCAGAACTGAATGCATGAATACTCCATCCTACTGCGTCAAATGGTGTGAAACAAACCTCAAGGGTACATTTTCCTAAAACAATACAACTATACTGTTTTTCCTCAACTTGAAATCAACAACCCACAGCACCTGTGGATCCCCAAAGTAGATCTGCATTATGAGCGCCACGGTGACCCCAGTGGCAAAGGTCAAACAGGCGGTGATGATAACCGTAAGGCCATCTCGTGTACACGCGCAACCTTCTGCCAATGGGTCTCTGTTGGTTTCTCTCAGTGGAGAGATGTCGTGGCTTGCCAAGTCGGAAGCAGAAGAGGGCAGACGCTGCAGTCGTGCCGACTTCAGAAACAGGTCAGGATCTGTACGGAGCAATGAGACACAATTTAGGGTACAACATCAAACAAACGGTTAAGGTGTGACTGATCTCAAATCTCATGAAGAGCACCTGTTTCCTGCTCGCTAAGGAAGTTGTCATCATCTTTGCGTGATTTAAGGGTGTTGTCTGAAGACATGGCATCATCTTCTGGCAGTCTGGGAAAGCTGGTGATGCTCATGTAGTCCACGGGTGAGTAAGCGCCGCTAAGGGCCGCATCTTTCTCTACCATTGTCACAGCAGCATCAGCCGCTGCTGGAGTGTACAACATTTTTCACCTGAAATGACATTTCAACATGTTACTACACAATCCACACACATCACAGAGACATCACATAGAGATCACAGAGACATCACAGAGAGATCACAAGACATCACAGAGAGATCACAGAGACATCACAGAGAGATCACAGAGAGATGCTTGATCAGTGGGTTTATTAAAAACATGTCTTCAGTGTTGATAAGACACTATAACAGCACACTCAGTTGAGTTCTGGATGATCATAGATATAACTTACAGCTTGTTAAACGTCGCAAGATATTCAGCGTCCAGCAGCGCTTCCGTCCTCATACACTCGCGCGTATTAAACACACATGAGCGACGCTGCGTGACGTATTTAAAATCGCAGGCTCGACGCGGCGCTATTAATATTCACCCAATTGTGTGCATGAGTAAATATGAACAAGATGAGAAGCTTCCGGTGTTTTGGTCGGAATATATCAGCTGATTCACTGACACCATAGGTGTGTTCGACACCCCGCGGAGCTGCGCAGCCCGAACAGTGTTTGACGTCAACATATCGCGAGAGTGACAGGTAGACGTGACGCAGCCGCATCGGTCTGTTATTGATGGGCATAAAACACAAATATTGCTATTCGACGCAACGGCCACAGACGTGTCGAGGATAAAGCAGAAGAAACGCAGACAGCCGTCATCTTAAGCGTTTAATTCTACTTACTGATGTCCAGAAGCGCAGATCACTCTGTTGTTTATAAATATATCTGTTGACGTAGACACGCTGACGTCACAGATGAGGAGATCCTACAGAACCGGTTTATCCTCGAGGAGACAACTGACAAACTGCCTACAGATACACAATAATTCTACACAATAATTCTACACAATTATTACACACAATAATTCTACACAATAATTCTACACAATTATTACACACAATAATTACACACAATTATTCCACACAATAATTCTACACAAAATTATTACACAAAATTATTACACACAATTATTCTACACAATAATTCTACACAATTATTACACACAATTATTCTACACAATAATTCTACACAATTATTCTATACAATTATTACACACAATTATTCTACACAATAATTCTACACAATAATTCTACACAATTAGTATACACAATTATTCTACACAATAATTCCACACAATTATTACTCACAACTACTCCACACAATAATTCCACACAATTACTCCACACAATTATTCCACACGATTATTCTACACAATTATTTCACACAATTACTCCACACAATTATTACACACAATTACTCCACACAATTATTACACACAATAATTCCACACAATTATTCCACACAATAATTCCACACAATTATTCCACACAATAATTCCACACAATTACTCCACACAATAATTCTACACAATTATTCCATACAATAATTCCACACAATTATTCCACACAATTATTTCACACAATAATTCTACACAATTATTCCACACAATTATTATACACAATTACTCCACACAATTATTCCACACAATTACTCCACACAATAATTCCACACAATTATTCTACACAATTACTCCACACAATTATTCCACACAATTACTCCACACAATTATTCTACACAATTATTCTAAACTGGTTTTACAAGTTACTCACCTAAATGTTTTTTTTCAGTTGGATAAAATCTTAGATTGGTATAATTGATCAAGAAATTGCTATTTCTTTATTTATGCTGAAAACAAACCCACTGTTAAAGGCCCTAGATATAAAATAATAGTGACCTGATTCAGTTTCTTATTCTTCTGTCATTAGAGCTCCCGAACACAGATCTTTGAACTGGTCTTAATCATGTGGATTTGTCTCTTTTAAGGGATCAGACATGTGGTTTCCTAAAAAAAAGCAAAAAAATGAACCCTAGAGACGTACACTGATAAGAAGTCTCCACTTCTTCTGTATCCTGATAGGAATATCACACACAAATAAAGAGTCGAGACTGGAGTTGCATCCTGAGTATTTATTATTATTGTCTGGTACCTGCATTTCTGAATGGATGCTGGAAACCCACCATAGTATTTTGCATAGGTCTCTGATGTCCATGTCGTATGAATGTAAAAGCCGGCACATCATGAAAACCATGCAGAATAGTGCAGAAAAGGCACAATGACCAGAGATATCATACAAACACACCAAACATTTTAACACTCTGTATGTATTTTCTTATTAGGGTAAACATCTCTTCTATTTACAATATGAGGAAAAATACACGCTTACTTATCTTTTATCATTTACCATTTTAATGTTTATGCCTTAAATCAACCTCATACCCACCCTAAGATCACAATAACTAAGATAACTTAAATAATCATACTTACACACACACACACAAACAGAGTATATGGTATCTATCAGTGATGTTGAACAGTAGTGATGGGTCTCTGGACAATGATCCTTGTTTTTATAACATTCCATCGTCCGCTTAATCTCCAAAAGTAGATGTAAATAGCGAAATAGTGATAACAGATGACAGCTCTAAAGTGGTCAGTGTTAAGAATCCTTATAAGGCTACAGGGCATGTCGTTTACCACTGGCATTCATACTATTCTCACTGTAAAGATGACAATATAAATTAAAACAAATAAATGAAAGTTACATTTTGGTGTTCATATATAGCTTAAGCCTACTACTACTAGAATAATATTTTACAGAATTTGGCAGGTGATAGGAAAGACTTAAACACGAATGATTAAACAAAACCAAACTGCACTGAAAATCAAGTCTTCAATCTCCTTGTGCTGGAAACCCATGATCCAACACACAGTGACAACATGGCATATGTTGGTTTGTGTTAATGTCTAGGAGAATTTGTACTCAAGTATTTCGAGGAAAAAACTTAAATCTAAAGGTAAAGAAACGCTATTGAAACAGATAGCTGACGTTTCAACTCAAACACTGAACTTGCAACCATCCATTTTTTCTTTAAGGGTCTGACAACTCATGCATGTTGGCATCTCATACCCCATTGCAAAGAAAAACAGCATACTACTACATAGCATCATTCTGCATAAAACATTAAACTCTTTCTCAAGTCTCAAAAACATACAAGCAGTCCTATAATGATCTACTATCAGCACCATTGTTAGTCTATTCATTACTGAATACAAATACAAAAAAGATCACAACGTGGTGGATTCCCGGAAATGTGCCAAGAGAGTATCTGTAGACTTTTGAGGAGGGGCACATTTTAGGATTTGATGTTTGTGTGAGAGAATGTGTTCTGGGTCAGATTCCCTTACATCCATATCACAGAGAAAGATGGTCTGATGGTTCTGATCTAATAACATGTTATGACAAAGAAATAGGCCAAATCTAAAACTGTTAACAGGGATTTCTCACACAGGTATTGTGTTCTTAACATTGAAATTTCTCTGGAGATTGCATCTACTAACAAAATATTATTTCTAACAAAAACAATTTAGATAAAAGTCAAACATATAAAATGTCAATGGTTTTTGTGAAGCTTCAAATTCCATCTCAAGACATTTTCAAAGCATTCTGACCTTTTTCAGCACCAATGTTTTTGTTATTTACATTTGTTTCAGTTTTGATTTCAATTATTCTCTGTGTCAATGCGAAAAGAATATAATAAGTTTTATATTGTTCTAATTAAAAATGAATCAGGTTTTATGAGATGTGCCCATTAAGAATCTTGCACAAGAACAAGCATCATAAAAATTCCCCATTCTAGACCTTCTATAATAATAATAATAACTCTGTATATTTCTGTAGGTTGATAATGTGACCTGAAATGACATTGCACACTGCCCTGACACCCCTGTGTTTTTTCCAATCAGATTAGACAATGACTTAAACCTCTACATCAGATTTTTGTGTTTGAGAAAATGCTTTAAAAAAAAACTCAAATCAATCACATTTCACTGGCATAGTAGATCAGTAATGTCAATCATGGAGCCCATGCCCTCATCAGATTTTGTGTCCTGGATCCTTCTGATGTTGTTTGTTGAGCTTCCTACAGGGTTTGCGCGGGTCTCAGTTTAGCGTTTTACTTTCTTAAATCTATTTCAGGTGTTATACAAGGACACTTACAAGGACATGTGGTACATGTGACAAATAAAAACTGTGAGAAAGTGCTTGGTGGTGGACAAACATAAACTTGCTTGTGCTTAAGGGCTTGATAAACATAATTTAAATCTAAGGAAATAATATGATGGGAGTAAAACCAGTAAAAGCAATGCAACAAGTAAACTAAAGAGGGCAACAAAGAAAAGAGGAGATATGTTGGTGGTATGCGTGTAAAACTGCCCTCAATGTAAACATTTCATGCCTCAGTGGCTGAAGTTGCGCTGGCATGGTTGGTTAAGGAAGGATTTGCGGGTATGAGTTGAGCGCCGTTGGACCTGTTCACGGACACGGTTTTGGCGCTGCAAGAGGTTGCGTCCTAGGTGGCGACGCTCAGTGCGGGCTTTGGCCCTCTGGACCCTGGACACCTGTGTGACTTTAGTAAGGGCACCTGCCTGGACGGCTGCTCCTCGAGTCACCCGTTTGGGCATGCTGTTACTGGGAACTGCAGGAAGTGTTGATTCAGACATCCTGTGAAGCAAAAAAGAAAATAAAGTTAAGACTGCAAGTGTGGCTACAATGGCATTACATTCTAAGCATCAATTGTAGAATAAAACAATGCCTGAAGGGCACCGTGTAAAAAAGGGTGAGCTATACAATGGGCACAAAGTTTAAACTACAAATAACCCATCAACTTGCCAAAATATGACCAAGCACTTAACCAGTTTTTACTTTCTTTGTAGTTTTAAACAGGGTCAAATGCTTTAGGCCTAATATTCATGTGGCTGTGATTTCATTCATCTTCTCATGCAGTTAGATGCATAAATGGGAACAAGCACACACATACAAACAACAGTGGCTGTTTAGAGCAACGTGTTGAATGAAGAAATGCCCAGGGAACAGTTGCTCTCATGTGTTTTGGCATAACACAAACAAAGCATTGAGGCTTTGGAATACACTGCAGAAATAAAGCTCACCTCACACTGCCGCCCAGACTGACAGCACTCTCATCCACTGCAGGAAGATGGCCAGGTGACACATAGACGGACATGCTGGGGTGCTCAATGAGGAGGTCTTCCATAGGGCTGGTCTCCGCCGTGGCTCCCTCTGCAGTAAAACAGGGGGGAGGAGTGACAAACCAGCTCTCATCCATGCTGCAGTCACTACAGGAGCATGAGCCTCGCTCTCTTAACAACACATTCACTTCTACTGACTCATGGTGACCAGAGGAGACAGGGCCAGGACAGCCGACGGAAGTGTAGGCGACATGCGCTGCCTGTATCCTGCCCGCTCTCGTTCTGCGCTTTTTGCAGGTAGGAGGAGAGTGAGATGCGAGACATTCTGCTACTGATGCTGCCTCCGGCCCCCTCTCACCTTCAGTGATGTGGATAAATGGATAACGGAGTATTTCCAGACCGTGAAAGGTTTGGTTGAAGCCATGCAAGAGGGAAATGATGGCACAATGGGCAGACATACCAGTAAAAAGGAATTTAATCAAATGTGGAGAAAAGAAAAGGGTGTACAGAAACAACAGAAAAAAACATAGAGAATAGGAATACTCTCGTTAGTTTATTTTCGGTAACCCTCTAAAGATAATCCTCAATAACCCTTTAAAGATGCTTCATTTCATGGCCCTGCTTTAAGGTAGCATTGATTATATGCAATGACATTTGCTAAAACGTTTTCAGAACTATCCAAAAATAGCTAAATCTATGGTCAAAATGTTTTATTTATGCTTTTACATCTGTCAAGAATTTGTCAGTATCTTGTTTTTAATCTCTGAAATTATTCTTTAGTTATTTAATCTCTGGTTTACTGCTGGAAATGACCAATTTATAGAGGCAAGCTGATGTTAAAGGAAATGATGGAGGTGCAAAAAAACTTTACCCTTCCCTTTCATATCATATTTCACATAAAATGAAGAATAAAGGTGTATTAATGCCATTTCCTGACAGTCCTGTGGAATGCGGTGTTTTATATTTGATCCCCTGCTCATTTTGAATTTTTCCCCGCTGATGAAGAAATGATCAGTCTATAATTCTAATGGTAGATCAATTTTAACTGTGTAGCTCAAAATATTAAACATGATATGATATTCTCTGACTTGAGTCTGTACCCATCATCAACTACATAATTATCAGAGAAAATGTCTGTGCAACTGGCCAAAATCGTCAGACTGTCTGCAACAACTTTCAACAAGCCCAGATAGAAATTCAGGTCAAAAATCTGCATAAAGTCGGCTAGTGTATACCAGGCACAAGATAACATGACGGTTATTCCCAGTTTGAATATATTGCAGTGCCTGACTGCTGGAGACGGGCTCAGATCACCCGTCTGCTCATCCTCATCAGGCATCGCCGACGAGCAACAAACCAATGTACGAAGTTTTGTTGTGAATCTGTACACAACAGCAACATCTGGGGTGTAAAGTCCTGTAGTGTGAGATACAGGCACATATTCTGGATTAAATGCTATCTTAAATGGACTTTGTGTGTCTGTAGACACAGTTTGGGACAGGGCTACGGTTCTAAAAATTTATACAGGCTTTATAAGAATAGGTTATTTTTAAATGTAACATAATAAACATGTTGTTTATTATTTAGTCAATTGTTTACTGTTTTGTTTAGCTTTATTTTTTAGTTATTATGGCTTAATCAAAACCAACTGCATTTCAAATTATATTATTTGGAATGCTTAATAAAAACATAAAAAATGATTCATCTACAATTTTCAGGCCTGAATCATTGAACTCGATACAACCTTTTCTCCAAACCATGTTCTTGGTTGGCACCCTTTTGAGGTATTAAGACATGTGTATCATTGATTATTAGGAGACTCACCGGGCAGGTTGACTAGGAGCCATCCTTCTTCATCAGCTTCAGTCACACAGGGCTTTGGTCCTTTCAACTCTGTTGTAACATCTTCCACGCTTCCGAAGAACAGACTGCTGATCCGCTGGAACATGTCTGGTCAAAGGTCACAGTGTTTTCCTGAGCGATAGCTGCCTTAAGTGTTTCTTTAAAAAATAGCTATTATTGAACTACTGTCGGCGTTGGTGTTTTTCAGAGGGCAGTTAATCACAGGTGTCTTGGCCTTCAGTTGTGACAGAGTTTAACAAAAAGTGTCTTACAATTTAAGAGCTCTCTTGGTTCATGTGTTGCAAAGATCTATAATTTAAAAAGACAAAAAAAAAATGAAGAATTGTCAATAGAATTATGATGAGAAATGAAAGAAATGACTACAACTGGGGGAAGGAGACATCTGTTCTCAAAGTCTAATTTATACAAATGTATTTTTGGGGGGGTTCATTGTTTTCCAATAACCTACTTTTATTTCTAATTGTTTAACCATTTAAAAGTTACAACAGGAGTTTTCCTTTAAGCCAGTAATAGCCAACAGTATGGAGGACCAGAAGAGTCATGTGTAAATCAATAAAGCATTTCATAAACTGATAAAAAAATATTAATTTGCAAAATGGATTTGAAAATTTGATTATGAAAAGGAATATATAGTTGGATTTCAAAACGAAACAATGGATAAATGTTTTAAACAGACGTTTAGAAGGCCGATTTTGTTTACCATCCAAATTTCCATTCCCCTGCTTTTCCTTCTCTGATTTCCTTTTCGATTAGCATTTCACTGACTCTGGGTAACATTGGTATGTTAAATAAAGCAAATTAGTTTAGAACACAGGGATGTAGCAAGCTCTCTGATTGGCTGTAAGTTACATTCAGATGATAAATTATAGAAATTAGATTTTTAAGAGAGTCGTGATAGCAGTTTAAATCACAACCACTGGTCATGAGCAATGTCACTTAAACTGCCTTTAAGCAGCACAGCAAACCCAGCTGACATCATGTACAGTGTGAATGTTCTGAACAGTTCTGATAATCATTTTCTTTAATCATTTCTGTTAGAGAATTATATGGGCTGATAACATGCTGTTGTAAACCGGTCTGTCTTCTAATACTCTCTAATGCTTATGTAACACATCTGTGCACATTACAGGAAACTAGCCAATGAAAGATTTCATTACATTTCTGTGTTTTAAGCTTAATTGTATTCTTTAACCCTGTTTTATTTATGTAAGGACCCAAAGGGTCAGAGCTAAATTACAGTTTTTTTTTACGGTTGTATAATGAACAGTTCAATGAAAGAAGCGCCTGATGAGTCGTGTTTGATTTCTGCGTTCATAAATATATATTTATTTAAAGCAGTCAACTGTGGTTTATAGAAATGTATATCTATTTAAAGGTGTTATGGATCATGTTTTTATAAAACCGCATCATCTATGAGATTGCATATATGTGTTGTTTTAATATTGTAATATTATTAATATTACACAACTGCATTATATGTTTTCCTAATGAAAGAAAAGAGAAATAACTATCAAGGTGAGAATTAAAGCAATCCACTTTCAGTGACACTTGTCCTCTAAAATGTGTATTATGCACCTAATAACTATGTATATTATGCTTTTGGAAATAAAAATTCAGGAATATCAATTTAGTTGAACTTTTTCCGACTTATAAAAATATGATCACATTACTGGACATATAATTATGTATTGACTGAATATGAATGAAAGCCAGAGAGTATTCTTAACTAGCAGTCCAATCAGCAATCTATCTGTACACCAGTAGATGTCCCACCATGTATGTGAGATGATGTACAGCTGAAAGTCACTGGGATGTTACAGTGACGAATAATCAGCTTAACTTGCAATAGAAAGGGGTTGAAAGGGCCTTTTGCTTGAGGTTGGAATAAATCTTGAGTTTTATTTATTTAATGATAAAATGTAATAAAACTCTTTACTAGGGATGAATGCGTTTTCCCCATTTAAAAGTATTTTGATGGGTCTGGAAATAAACCAGAATGGGTTCTGGAAGGAAATCGTTTGAAATATACAGAATGTATATTTCAAGAGAGAGAGAGAGACACACACACAGAGAGAGAAAAGGAGAGAGAGAGAGACAGAGAGAGAAAAGGAGAGAGAGAGAGACAGAGAGAGAAAAGGAGAGACAGAGAGAGACAGAGAGAGAAAAGGAGAGAGAGAGAGAGACAGAGAGAGAAAAGGAGAGAGAGAGAGAGACAGAGAGAGAAAAGGAGAGACAGAGAGAGAAAAGGAGAGACAGAGAGAGACAGAGAGAGAGAGAGACAGAGAGAGAAAAGGAGAGAGAGAGAGACAGAGAGAGAAAAGGAGAGAGAGAGAGACAGAGAGAGAAAAGGAGAGAGAGAGAGACAGAGAGAGAAAAGGAGAGAGAGAGAGACACACACACACACAGAGAGAGAAAAAGAGAGAGTGAGTGAGAGACAGAGAGAGAGAGAAAAAGAGAGACAGAGAGAGACGGAGTGAGAGACAGAGAGAGACAGAGAGACGGAGTGAGAGACAAAGAGAGAGAGTGAGAGAGAGAAAAGGAGAGAGAGAGACACACACACACAGAGAGAGAAAAAGAGAGAGAGACCAGAGAGAGTGAGAGAGACGGAGTGAGACAGAGAGAGATAAGGAGAGAGAGAGACACACACACACACACAGAGAGAGAGAGACAGAGAGAGATAAGGAGAGAGAGAGAGACACACACACAGAGAGACAGAAAAAGAGAGAGACGGAGTGAGAGAGAGACACACACACACACACAGACAGAAAAAGAGAGAGTGAGAGACAGAGAGAGATAAGGAGAGAGAGAGAGAGAGACACACATACAGAGAGAGACAGAGAGAGAGAGAGAGAGAGACACACATACAGAGAGAGAAAAAGAGAGAGACAGAGAGAGACGGAGTGAGCGAGTGAGAGAAAAAGAGAGAGAGAGAGACAGAGAGAAAGAGAGAGTGAGAAAGTGAGACTTTTAGTTGGACAGCGGAAGTCCTTCACTATTAACGTCTGTACATAAATTTAAGTATGTTTGAAGTATTTGACATCAAGGTTATTTATACTTCCGGCTCCAAACAACGCGAGACTTCGTGGTGATGACATCACGAACGCACTGGACTCCGCCCTCTTTAGAGTAGAGGAGAGATTATGAAACAGCATCAGTAAGAAGATACAGACAATAATAATAACAACAGTAAACATTATAAACTCTGGCTTTATAATTACACGTGACATGAGAATATGGTTTCGGATGTAATGCAAACATCGAACATCGCGTTTGACTTCAGTGTTCAGTGTTCAGACGTTTATATGTAATAAGAGTCAAGAGTCTCAAACACGAATAATCACAAGAGAAGAGGTCAAAGGTCACGTATAGGAATAACAGCATTGATCTGTTGGGGAATATAAGGATGAATAATGAGAGATCCTGTGAATGTTTTACACGACACAGCTCGACGATCAGAACATGATGAATGTCAACAACACAAATCCACTCATAAATGTTCTGAGTGTCGACATTTATAAAACATTAAAAACAAAGATTCGGTTCTTACCTGTAAAAGTGTTCTCGACGGAAACACGACACGAGTGTTTAAGCAGAACGCTTGAGGTAGTGAATACACAACATATAAACACAATGATGACGTTCTTCTCAGAAGAAATGTGCGTGGAATATATCTGCACTTGCGTGTTTGATTCTTATGGTTGCAGATATTCGCTTGTGTTGTTATTGCTCCGCACAGCTGATCGCGGATCAGCATACACAGCGTACAAACAGCTGATTGTGATGTCACGACGCGCGTAGCAACGGGCTAACCACGCCCACCCTGCCCGCCGGACCAATCGGAGCCTTACACAAGATCTCCAGCTGTAAGAGTGGGGGTTGGTGTGGGACAGATAGTGTTATCGACGACTCTCTGCGTCACGAAAAACATATTTAGAGAAAAGCCTTTTGCTCAAGTCTCAGTCACGTCACAATGAGGCTTAAGGTACACATTGTGTATGAGGGATCGAGATTTCTTTACCATGAAATGTTTGTGGGACCACAGATCCTAACCTTCATGCTTCACTTGGCTTGATCGCATGATTTGATGGTATTATGGGATATCTCTGCAGGTAATGTGATGACAGCAGGGCTTGTGTACTCGGTGCTGTTACGTCATCACTGTGTTTGTAAATAATGCTCCTCGCCCCTCCCTCTCCACATTCCTCTCATTGCTGAGCAGGGAAGGAAACTGACACGTGTCAAAACTTACCAATCACAAACATGTCAGCAGACTGTTGAAGATGCTGGTTTACATTTTATTTCCATTACTTGGGAAAGTAACATTTGTATAAGTTCATGATAGAACAGTGATCATGTGTAAGCCAGTTATTCCTCTCTTCTTTCCCACCGATGTCTCATAATCTCGGAACTTTTAGATCCCATTAGTTGTCCCTGCTCTTACCCAAATGATCAACTTTTCCTTTAACAATGGTATGTTTTCCACGATGATCCATAATCCGTAATCAACAAACCCATCCTTAATCCTGGAAAACTACAGACCTTTTCTTTCCTTGCAAGGGCATGGCCTCTAAATCATCACTTCTTAAGTTCGTGACCTCTGCTGACCCAAAGATTTGTCATAACCTCTCCATTCAAACTTGCAAACCAGCTTACTTTTGGGTTGATGTTGTCAGTAGCACCAGATATTGCCGGGTTGTGCTTTACAAGGGTCCCAGAGACCCACGTCACTCCTCTCTGTGTGAGGTTACGCTGGCTCCTTATAATCACTCACATTAAATTCAAAGCTCTGCACCTTGCCTCCAAACCCATCACAGGCTCAGCAAAATGTCTGGAATTTTCAAAAGATCATGATCAATTGTAAGAAGATACTGAGTCATCTCGCATGAAAAGAAAGATGACCACCACTAATATTTCAAGAATCTGGCTTCCTTGTGTGTTTTTACTGTCTCTTGAGTGAAGAAATACTCATCTTGTGAACAATTATAGCAATAAACCTTGTGAAAAATGTGGAACAGGTGTGTTTTTAAGAAGGTTTTTATGAACTCTGTAGTGGGTGGAGACCAACAGCTCATTCCAACAGAGATGAACAAAACGGATAAAGCTTACACACACAAATTGTGTCAACTTCTTACCGTGACTTTTGAACCGCTGTCTGATACACGCGCTACCTGACGCGCCACAGAAAAATAAGCAGACTTATCGTTTACTTTATAAGATGTTAACATATCGTCAGAGGTGCAGATTTCGTTTGTGTTGCCTGTGACTTCTATGTGAACTTTTAAACAAATCACTTGTGTTCTAGTGAAAGTGACGTGACACACAGACAAGTACGGTGGCCCATTCTCAGAATTCGTGCTCTGCATTTCACTCATCCAAAGTGAACAAACACTCCAACCGTGAACACACACAGCAGTAAACACACACACACCAACGTGAACACACACACACTACGTAAACACACACAGCAGTAAACACACACACACACACCAAAGTGAACACACACAGCAGTAAACACACACACTAACCATAAACACACACCAGGAGCAGTGGGCAGACATTTATGCTGCGGCACTCGGTGAGCAGTTTGCGGTTCGGTGCCTTGCTCAAGGGTCATGATGTTGCCGGTCTGTGACCCACATCCACAACCTTAGGGTTAAGGAGTCAAACTCTCTAACCACTAGGCCATGACTTCCCCCAAAGCAGCAAGCAGCTTCCAATACCGGGAGCTGAACCCGGGCTGCCTGGGTGAAAACCAGGAACCCTAATCGCTACACAACATGATCCATTCTATGAATAACCAAAGCTTGCAATTTCAGATAAATACTTTCTTAACTGTTCTACTTTAGAAACTAAAGCTAGGATGTTACGAGGTGCAGTTAATTAACTTTTTATCTGTCATTTCCAATGCATTCAATGTTTCTATCTTAAATATCTTAATAAAATGCCGGTCAGAGGTTTGAATATTGAATCAGATTGTACTCTGTAACAAGTGTGATTTTAAAAGTAGTAAAGTAAAAGTATAGAACTTCCTTTGTAATGAAGTACAAGTATAATACCAGACTTCCCATCGCAAAAGTATGTGATGAATACACTGTTTGAGGACACAGAGTTTTACCCAGTTCATGACTTTTTCTGCTGGAAAGCTGTATATGTACAGAAGGTTTCCAGCAAACGCACAAAGTTCTTCTGATGTTCAAATATGGTTCCTGTTTGGTTATTTTTTGGAGATCATATGGAACGTTTCCTTAAGGTTATTTTTTCCAACCTGAAGCTACCCAGATCTCTGAAACCATTCATTCATTGTTGATGCATCAACGCTAATTGCATTAAAATAATGAAATAAATATTCACCTTCATTTTATATTAAATCAAAATTTCAACTACAAATCAATGGATAGAGTGTTGATTCAACATTACAATGTTAAAATGTCGCTCACCCATAATTTTCAGCCATATTTACTGATTAAACAAATATTTAGAGTAAAAAAACAACAGTGAGCCATATTTAATTCCTTCAATTATTCAGAAAGCACTAAATAAAGTTGTGGAGGGTGAGCCATAGGGGGTCTTAATTAATTTGCCTCTGGAGGCACACAAGGAACCCTTGCAGCTTGATGTGCAGTGCCACCCACACAACCCTTTGCATTATGTAGCCATCTCTCTTTGCATTACTACACTCACACTGGGAAGCTTTGCCAGCACCCATCTGAAGAGTCACAGCATCTAAAACAAATGATCAAAACTGCAAGATATGAAATGTATGCATATAAATACATGAGAGGGCCTGAAATATTCTGAAATATTGGATGGAGTAAGTTACATTTCAGGGAACACAACATTCGCACACCTTTTTCTCACCAAATATACACACAATAAAGATAGTATCCTTTATTTTCTACTATTGATTTGTCTGCACTTATGTTTTCATTGTATAGTTGTAGTGTTTATGATTCTG
Source organism: Triplophysa yarkandensis (assembly GCA_033220385.1). Taxonomy (NCBI): domain Eukaryota; kingdom Metazoa; phylum Chordata; class Actinopteri; order Cypriniformes; family Nemacheilidae; genus Triplophysa; species Triplophysa yarkandensis. Next base: position 6,947,624 of record CM065671.1, on the reverse strand, counting down.
TAGACTGAATCATTGATATAAATTATGCCTCCTAGACCAATCGCAAAGTTGAAAATGTGTTTTTCACCTTAACAAGAAAATAAACACACCCTTCCTCTGAATGAAACTAGTTCCACCCTATTATGGTATCTCGATTAATTGTTGACAATTAAGGAAATAAGACGCACCCGTGATCCCATTGTCATCAGATACAAATCAATATTAGTTCAATGTCAGTGTTATCTCTAATTTTGGCTGTTGACTTTCATTAAAATATTAATGTGGATTCAGTGCATAAACCCTCACAATTAAATCTCAAATTTGAATGTTTGGATAAAAGCAGAACATTGTTAAAGAACATTGTAAAAATATCACTTTCAACACTTTTTTATGTAATTTATCCTATTACATACAATAAGTAATCAACAAATCAAATAAAGAGAAATAATTAGATAGACACATCATTGTATGGAATCCAGGGAAGTCATGTATGTCTGGTGGTCAAACTAAACTAATACAGTATCCCTGGTTTATCTCTAACGAGGAAGCATCAATTATAATCGCATGTGCTTATCTAGAACCACACTTGGTGTTTACCAATCATTTTCTCCAAACCATGCCCCATGTGTGTTTTTGACTTTCCTCGAAATGTCAGTGCTGATCCAACCTGCATTGAACACTAAAATTTCAAACAAAAGGATGGTTTGGATCATAACTCAACATTGGATCATGCTATCTTGGTAACGTTCCAATAAGTTCCCAGCCGGTTATTGTTAACAATAAAACACATGGAACTCAGGAGGTCATTTTGCTATGCAAACATGGTAACAAGAGCAGGTGACTGCATGCACGCTCATTTCTGCAACGCGACGAACTCCGTAATGTTCTGTTGCTGAAGTAATCTACAGTTTGGCTATATTAGAAATGGTATAGTATGCTTTTCTAATTAAAAATTGCTCCAGTAATGCAAAAAAGAATTGTAAGGCTTATAGAAGATTCTAACATATTAATTTATTTCTCCAATGTTTGTGGGTGTTTTACTTATTTTAAAGTGTGGGGTTTAATTATTATATATCTATCCAGTTCTCGTTCTTTAAACCATAAAAATATACAACACATGGCTTTGCAATGTTATTTGTATTCCGGTAAGTCATCATATAAAGGTTAGGAGAACGTCAGCAGTACTTGTCACATGATATGAAATCTGTTGTTTTTTCTTCTTTTGTTTTGTAAGATTTATACTTAACATTCTTGAAATAAAATCAATAGATATATAAGGTAAATGTCTGTGTTGGTTAAGAAAACAGGAAGCTTTAACATTGATATTTTGGGAATGCTCCGGGAACCAACTATGGTTTGCTGAGTTGGTGATAATAGAGTGATAAAAAGCTGTTTTAGAAACAAACACAACAATCCAATGAGCTTTCTGTCCTTGACCGTGTCATTCATGTTACCTTCATGGCCCACATAGCCAAAAGACTTGTAATGGTTTTGTCACAAAGGACACATTGACCCTTGTGATGTGCCTTTCAGAGGAGACGGTAAACGGTGAAAGATAATATAATTTCATACCAAACAACCATGTCAACACTGTGGAGGAAAGACCACACACACACAGAAACACAAATGCAAATGAGTGTAAGTGTGAGTTCAGTAAAAATATCATGTGCAGGCTTGTTTTTTATCTAATTTGTCATGTCAGGGACGTAGAGCTTCAATATTTGTGCATTCTGCATGAGCCGTGTCTTCGGATGCATGCACGCCCGACTCGAAGTTCATTTCCCTTGTTTGTTCGTTGGTTAGTCTGCCAATATAACTATTTATAGTTGATGTACTTTATATCATTACAAACATAAATTCATGTTTTATTAAGTATAATTGAAAAAACAATCAGTTTACTTTTATTGTATTTTAACATCATTAAATAAACAGCTTGTTGAATGAATCCTGTACTCAGGTTTTGAGCTTGGTATCGCTTTCCTTTTAAAAATGCTTGACAGGCAGGTTTGCCAAATCATAGTTCTTCTCAGTTTCTTTGGCTTGTGATCAAAATATTGTACAAACACTCTATTGTCAATGTCAACTGACAATTATGTTATCACGTTTAAACTGACGACAGCAAAAAAGTCTTTTTGACAACAAAGTTTTCTCACATTTGAAACTTTGGATCTGGATTTTTTGGGACGGATAAAATGCAAAGAGGACAAATATCACTGTATAGAATTAGAAGGTTCTATCTTGAAAACACAAATTAAAGCTATGGCACCAAAAACAGTGTTCACATTATTGCTTTAAAATATAAAATATTGCACCATAATAATGTTTAAAACATAAAAAAGTGACTGCTAAATGCCTAAATGTAAATGTAATATAAATATTGAATAAACATGGTCTCATATTTTAGAACAGCATAAAATATGTTAAATGTTGCAGACGATGGAAGGAATCTGGACTTTATTCCACAGAATGTGAGATTGGTCAAATGACTTTCTCTCTAGAGTTACCTGCAAGAGATGCCCACGTTTATTTCCTTCATAAGACTCCGTAAATGAAGCCTTTCACTGTTTAAGGCTATTGTAACATGTAAAACATTTTCAAGAATTAATTAAAAAGTATAATAATAATAGAGATGGAAAAATTCTAATCCTGATTGATCGTAAATCTCTGATGAACTTATACTGAACTTTATATGACTGAACCAAACAGGAACCATGTTACTGTTTGACTAGATTAAACTTTTCAGTTTTCTATTCCCAAATGTCCCCAAAGTTTACACAACTTTAATGTCTCACATAATGACAATGAATAACAATAACTCAAATGGGACAAATTGATCATGTTGAGTCATTGGGCCTTTTAATGGGCAACCACATTCAGTAGCTCTATGTTGTTTTCAAGTGCTTGATAAATTAAGATTGGATGAAAAAAGTTTATTTGTTCAGTTTGAACCCTTTGGCATTGTTCCATCTACATTTGAATGAATAAATCTCCCCAGAAAATGTTACGTACATGAGTTTCCAGAGGAAAGAATATCTGGATAGTTTTAATGGGAATGATCTCAGGACCTAAAAATGATGACATGCTCCCTGTTCTTTGAATGGCGGGTCGTGTTCACTGGCTTCATTCTTGTGTTGCTTTCCAGACATGTGTCTGATGCGTCTCTATACACAGCTAGAACAAATAGTCCGAGCCAAATGCCCTTGACAGCAATATGAAGAGTTAAAGGGATCATACTCACTTGAGATCAAGCACCAGATGCAAACTTTTTCAAGTGAACAAACTGTTTCAAAGTTCCGGCCGTTCGCAGGGCTGTTAGTGCACGATTTAAGGAAATCAAAATCTACTTTATTTCTCTTATGAGTTCTTGGATCCAATTAACAAGATGCAAATTATTTTCAATCCAAGAGTGATTTCCCATTTCACAGTAAAATCACATCCTGATAGAAGAAATCAAGATTTTCTCAGAAAATGTGTGATGATAAAACAAAACACACTCCTTTCACCTTCTGCCTAAAGGACAGCATTTTGAACATCTCAGATTACATAACCTTTCCCAGGCCAGTCCTAAAATATCCTGTCTTCTCTTACCCGGAGTCTACGAGATAACATGAACCTGTGCATGAATCAAAGGTTACATGAAGAAATAAAGAATTTAAATAAGAGTGCAGAAAAAGGCTGGCATGCATACTCGCAGAAAACTCCAATATAGAGTATATATAGATATAATTGAAAATGAATGCACACCGAATTCTATAATGAACTGTTTGTTTATCATCGTGCATTATGGACTCACTGTTTTACTAATAGATGTTGTTTAGCTGCTTTGACACAATGTGTTTTGTTTATATACGCCACATACTGTAAATAAAGGTCACTTGACCTTTCTTGACATAAGTGCACACTATGTGCAGATGTCAGGTTCTGCTAAAAAAAGTTCATTATTCATTACACGTGTGTATGTGGGCAATATACTTGATAAACAAATGCTGATTTATGTACAGTATTTTGTGTCCATCCACATTTTTCCCAGATTGAATTGACATTCCAGGAGACTGCTGCTGCAATCTAGTGGTGTGTCAGAGTTATTTCCTGTCGGTCAGGGGCTGAAGGTTGTGGTCACTGCCTGTGGTCTTTTCAGAGTGTTCAAACGTTAAGCTGTAGGTGATCTCCTCTGACTGTCTCCCAAAAACCAACCAACCGGTAATGTTCCTGTTTTAAAAGTACAGTTTACCCCAAAACGAAACCTTTTCTTCATTTAAACATGTGATGTCAAACCTGTTTTTGGTTTTCTTCTGCAGAACACAATAGAAGATATTTTGAATATGTTGATAAAGAATGTTGGTAAAATGTTGATCACCTAACATTGAACCCACTTAACTTCAATTGAATGAACACGAAACCCCGGAGACCTTTAAAATCTCTTCTTTTATGTTTCGCTATAAAATAAACACATGCAAGCTCCTGTGTGCTCAATAACTGAATTTAAAACATTTATTATTATTATTATTATTTGTAGTAGTAGATCAAATCTAATCAAATTACATGTTTGTACATGGTTTTAAGTGCAGATTTATGAAGAACTGAATTTAAAACATTTATTATTATTATTATTATAATTATTTGTAGTAGTAGATCAAATCTAATCAAATTACATGTTTGTACATGGTTTTTAAGTGCAGATTTATGAAGAACTGAATTTAAAACATTTATTATTATTACTATTATTATTATTATTATTATTATTTGTAGTAGTAGATCAAATCTTATCAAATTACATGTTTGTACGTGCTTTTAAAGTGCAGATTTATGAACATTTTAATTCATTTACATGGTTTTAAAAATATACAGAAATTTTTAAATAAAAACCATTAATAATATAAATATAATATATAAAATTGATCTCGCTATCACTCAAAGGAATGAAAACACTGTTGGAACATTGTAATAATGAAAACAACTCCAAAATCCACCGGAAATGTGATTTGAAATGCTCAAACTATACAAAGAAATGTGTTGTTTGACAGCATAACGTGGTGTGTTTGGCATCCACAAACTGATCAAACCATCGATTTGTTTAACAGTGGTTCTAGAGAAACAGCGTCACATTTTCTTCTGGCCAGAGTCTTTAACACATGTTCTTAAAATCCTTGCTTTCCACAATGCCAACAGTTCTATGAACAAAATGTGTTTGCGTTTGTGTACAACTCTGAAAGCACAAATATGTGTTGTGCACCAGCTTGGTGATGTCGCATTGATCGGACTCTTGAGATGTCTCGCTGGTGTTATCGAATTAAAGGATGCAGACTCAACGAACCAGTAAAGATTCAGAATTCCTTTACCAAAGTCATGCAGAAGTGTGGAAAGGTTCTATTGGGCAACTAAACCATGCAGAATTTTGGGATCATAGTATTGAGGCCATAAGTCAATAGGTAGACATTCTAAGTAAATTAATTTAAGGAAAGCAGGTTCTTCAAATTTCTGTTTATTTTGTTTAGGAACGGGAGATATTGTAGAAATTCTTTTCTGTAATGTTCTTTCAAAATTTTAGCAGCAAAAAGAACAGAGAAAAAATCCAAAGCCATTCTTCGCTACTGGAACGGGTGAGAGGTAAAACCCCCGGTATTGTCCTTATAATGTAAGATACAGAAAATGGCCATTGTGATTGGTTAAAAGTTTGAATGCTTAAAATTTTAAATGCTGTTCATTAAAGTACTGGTGCATTTAAATGTTTTTACTTCTTTGGTGAGTTAACTTGATATACAGTCGGTAAGTTGTGTCATCATAAATGCTTCATATTCTAAAATATAATTAGAGCCTTCTTTTTTCAGAAAGTTCTCTGCTAGTATTAAACTTTTACCTGACCGATTTGAACCCATTCTTTATTAAAATATAGCATGTCTTTTTATGTTGAAGTATTCTGGAAAAATGGTTGTAAAGGCGCTTTACAAACATATAGATATCTCACGTCAGGAACATCATGAAATACATTTTAAACTTCACAACTTTCTGTGTTTGCCCAGATATGACAAATACAAACAGACGGATTAAGATTTATTTGAGCACAACTTAAATCCTTTGCTGCTTGACTGCTGCGTCTTTTTCTTTGATTTCAGTATCAGACAAACACTGGTAATATGCTTACATAAGATGGTAAACCACTTTTAATGCAAAGAAAATATCTCAAAAAAATGCAGCTCATGTGCATTTAAACTTGCACTTGCACACTTTAAGCAAATCCATAAGAAATACAGCCAAGCAAAGCATAAACAATCCGTAATACAGCATGAGAGTTGGTCAAATTATAGTATGAAAATACAGGGAGATATTTGGTCCCAATCTATTTGGTTTTGATTACACAAATTAATACACAGATTTATTTTTCTCATTTCATGTAAGAGGGACAGTGCAAAGTCACTTCGATAACATTCGCATCACAAAATCTGTTCCCCGTGGATAGAAGAGGGAAAGAAATGCTACTTGTGAATACACGGATGGGATTGTGTGCTATCACACAGATTTGTCTCTTCCCAGCAAAATGAAATGTTATATATAAAAGTCTAATTTCTAACTTCTCCCTTTGCAAAAAAATCTAGCCTTTGACAGCACATTTCTGATGAAACAACCAAATAAGAATGACCAAGGTGATGAGATGAACAAGCAGAGATACAGGCACAGAGAAGGCTGTTATAAAACAGTCTGAACAACCAATGGCCTTGAGCAAGTGCAGGACATGACAGGTTTCTGTATGAAACGGCTTTGTGAGAAAACTCTTTTTATTTATCTTTATCAGATTCTGTCATTTCCTTTTGCAACATTTCCTTTTGTTTGTCCTCCGGTGAAGTCTCCTCGTATCTGCAAAAAACAACACATGAAAATGAGTGGACCAGTTCTTTGATGGCCAACAGTCTCAGACAAAATAAAGGAGTTGCCATTACAGAAAATAGTTCTTTGTTAAGTGTGACGATGCTTGTTAAACTTGACGCCACCGTTTCCAAGCCCAAAATCCGAATTCACTTTATCCAGTTTGCTAATCGATGTTAAAGTAACAAAGACAGGTTGAATACAGTCGATCTCCTAAAGGTTTACAGTAGAGCTACATCAGATTTTATCTGAATAAACAGTTAAGCACCGTTTATGATGTAAAAGTTATTATACAGTAAACATATGAGTCCTGAGCACACATGAGCCATATCCAAAGTGATGAAATTAAGTCATTTCAAACACCTTTTTATTTCAGTGTATGCTCCTTGGCCTCTGTTGGTAGGCCGGAGGCAGACACACAGTCACATTAAATCTAGATTAAAGACACATCTCTCCAACCTTTAATATGCAACACTTTTATCAAATAAATCCCTTAAGGTATTTTTTTAGATCAATCTGAACCATGACAATACCTATAACCATCATCGACTTGTTGTATGGAAGGGTGCAGAATGGTATCCTGCTCTTAGTTTGTCTATTTGTTTGTTTCAAGGTTTGTAACAAAGCTTAAAGTAGGCAGCAGCCATTTGACAAAATTGCTAACTTTGTACTCATTATATTCAAATTATTATTTTTGCTTGAATTATTGATACCACATGCAGGACTTTATAGGCTATAATATATAACCTGTGTTGCTGCTCTTTAATTGTGCGTGCAGATTGTTATGTGTCTTGGGTGTAACAGTGTGTTTTTGAGAGGCGAAGCAACAAATGCAATCTCCTTCTTATCCTTAAAGGGATCAATGTACTCTTTCATTAGAGAAAAACATCTGGGAAAAAAGGTTGAACACAGGAGAGCCAACCTTAATTTGAAAACCCCTTACCGATGCCATTTTTGTAACCTTACAGTATGTCTGTGTATTGACAAGCTCCTTGAGCTAAAATGAAGTTGCGGTAATGAGCATTTAGTTTCCGACATGCTGTCTATGTAAAAAACAATCAAAACCGAATATGTTGGCCTACCAATCGAGCACAGTATGCTTGTAGAAGGAAAGGGTTTAGAGAACTGAAACTGCTTTCCTCAAATCATTTAGGGATCCTTGAGGAACAAAGAATACCATTTCTATAGGTCCAAATGGCAGAGCTGGGTAGTGAATGAACCCTTGTAATCCAGATTATGTAATCAGATACCAAAAACATTAAAAAACATTACATTTAAAATACTTATCGTCTAGATGTAATGCATGATATTTAAATGAAGGAAAACACAAAGGACGCTTCAGAACAGCAAACAGCGTACTTAACAATAGTTAAATAATGATTTAACGGGGTAACAAGATGAAATAATGAAACTTCAACAGGTGAACATCGAGTGCATGAACTAAACATTATGAGGATGTCGAAAATCTCCCAGGCAATACCTGCACAGCTGAGCGTGGATAAAAGAGAAGGGAAGAGTGCAGTCATTACATGTCAGAGGGTGTGTGACGACGGCAGCGCGGCGAAGAGCGAGTAAAATTCTGCATGGAGTTAGCCAGACTAGCTGGAGAACCTGATACGGTGGGAAAACATGTGAGCCGTGGGCTGTGTGGCAAAACCTCATCTGATGACTCATAGCTGTATGCCAAAGAACGGGAGAAAGGCAAAAAGGGATAGAAGATAAAAGGTAAAAAGAAACAATGAGAGCATTCAGGTGAAAAGGAAAGGGAAAAAAACTATACTATCATTTAAAAACAAGAAGGTTGCTGTAAATGATGTTTTAAATCCTAATAAGATTTTGTTGTTATAGATTTGAAATGCTTTAATTAGACAGCATCCCCCGACATAAGAAATCTTCCATAATAACATAGATACAGATTTTTTTCACTAATAAGTTTACATTGTCTTAAATCGATAATAAATGAAACTTTAGCTCATGTTAACGCAATCATTTGCATTTATTCATCACATTAATTGAATTTATGCTGCTCTGACCATGGTGCCCATATGCTTCTGTCTTGTAATCATGATATATATGAATGAAGTTTTACAGTCCACACAACTCGCTGTCATCAGTCTCTGTTAGTACGGTCACATTGTTTCTGTTTCAAGGTAAGGACCAAAGTTTTCCATCTTCATTTTTATTTCTCATTTTATCATGGCTGGTCCTTAAATACAAACTCTATGATAACTCGAATTACACATTGCTTCCTATGATATTTACTTTCTAACATTTAAGGGGAAATTGGCACTGTTTTTAATCGCTGTAAATACTTAAACATTATAAAGGATGTTGGGAACCCCTGAAAATGGATCGCAATGCGAGCATGAGCTGACAAATATTTTGGTTAAGTTATTTGAGGTAAAATGACACATTTTGCAGATTTCAAAAAATAATAACAACAATAGCAATAGCAGAATCATCAAAAACTGGGGGAATGCATAGACACCATTTAAGTGAATTAAATTTGATGTGATTCTAAAGAGATTCTTATACATTAAGAGACTAAATTCATATATAGGGAGTTATCAGCGTTGTAGACAAGACCAAACAAGACCGAGTCCAGAGAAATTTGAGTTGGAGTAAAGACAGAGACCCCAGAGGATGGAGTGGGAGTCCACATAAGAAATCTTGAAGAATATTAATGTTTGGAAAAACTATAAACTGGCATCTCAAAGAATACATTAAATATACCATAGCATAAACTGTGTATTATTTATTTAGACTGATGTTGTTTAAAATAGCCGAAATTATGTGTAAAAAGGCTATATAGCAGGTGTAAAGGGATTCTTTTTGTGCCAATTGAATTTTTTTTTTGTAGTTTCTGCGGATCGGAGATCTTGTATTTTTCTAGTTTTGGGTGCACACTCGAAATAAGGTTATTGCAATATGACCATTTAACAGTCGGTCAGCTTAATACTGGATTACACTAAAACCACCAGCCTAAAATCCTGTAGCAAACATGAATGACAGAATTCATCTTTTCAACTGTTAAGGAGAAAGAGCTCCATCCAACACTCAAAAAAGCCTCAAAATTCTAAAAAAAATCTTATTTATATCATAATTCTTTCTGTAAAGATCATGGTTTGAAAGAAGAAATCAGATCCTTATTTGTGTTCTCTATCACAGAGCTGAGTGAACTGTGTTAACGATTTTTTACAATTGAATGAAATCTTGAATTGCAGACTGTAAAGTAATATAAAAGGTTAAAGTGCCCCGACAGTGAGAATAAAACCCTGATATCTTATGAAGTGTCACAGACTTTACATCGTAAGCCCAAGTGTCGACTAATGACACTTTTGTGCTTAATTCCAATGAGTGTAAATGAGTCTCTACCAACACAGACAGCAATTTAAGAGCAATCCGTTCAGAAATTGAAATGTTCTCCAATCACATTTTGCAAACCAACATTACATCTTTTCATGCTAGAAATTTTTTTTTGAGAATGTTCAAATAGCCTCGTTTTAATACAATGAAAAAGTTGAATGACATGCTGAACATCCTTTTTGGGTTCCATGAAAGAGACAAATAGGGACGAACCATATGAGCGTGTGTATTTTCATCTGTGGGTTAATCACACTTCAAAAGTATATTATAAGTGACATGACACAGTTACCTGAACATTTCAGTCAGTTCTCCTTTAATCAGCGCCACCAGAACTGGAAATCCAACACAAGCAGGGACCAGATACAGCAAAGCAGGCTGTACAAGAAAAGACAATTCAACAAACTTACAATAACTGAACGCATTTCTTAGTTTCTACACTAGAACTTTAAAGCACTTGGCAAACATTTACTCCGTTTATCTTCAAATGTAGAACCATTGTGGGTCATATTTACAGTTAGATTAACTTTAAAAAGAGGAACACATTAGGTTAGGATTGTAACACTACTGTTTTTCTGTGCCATTGTTTGCTCATGTCTTGACCCAACCCTTGACCCTTGAATCATGATTATTTATTCTGTTATTGTTTCATGATCCTCGTCATTCGCTCCCTATATTTTGATCCTTATTGGTTCGTTTTGCATTTTACCTCTATCTGAGTCTTCTTATAGTTATGACTTACTTAGGTAATGTTTTGATTTTATTTGGCTAGACAAATAAACATGCCCACAAAATGCCTAAAATCATTGTTCTATATTTAGGAGTATGTCCACATCATCTGGATGATGGTCTTTGTCGTCATTTGGTTTTGAATGCTGTATCACATATCTCACGATAAAAGGCAAATAGTAGCACTGTTCTTTTCTTCCCAGCTCATGTTGTATTGTATGTTTCCTTTACATTGCACTCTAGGACCACCGAGGGCTTGTTCTTACCTGAGCGTGCTTGAAGGTGTGCATGACAAATATAGTGAGGCCCAGACCGAATATGTATGCCAAAAAGCTGGTGTAAAAGTAGGTTCTTGTATTCTTCTTCAAACTAAAAGAGAAAGAGAAGAAAATGACAGCACCTCAAAACAAACCACAATATCTTGAGCTAAAAACTGAACAACAACAAACTTAAGACTTTACCTGACATCGAAACGTAACAGCAAAGCAATGAAAATTCCTGAAACAAAAGAAACAAAAAATGCTTTTCACATGTATTCAGTTTGTAAAACAGTTTGCTAGTCAATTTTAAGTCTGTATTCTTACTTAATACCAAAAAAGCTAAATCATGCTCATTTAAAAACTGCGATGTTATGACAGCAGCCAGCTGGTGTTGGGGTGACAGGCCATGAAAGATCACTGTGGATATTCAGACCCACCCAAAAATCTCATTTATATCGTTCTTTATATATCGCAGAATTACCTGGAATTACAATGTCCCCCAGTCCAAGCATGGCAAAATTACTGGCACCCAAACCTTTTTCCAGCAAATCTTGAGGAAAAACCACTAAAAGAAAGAGCATGATAGAAAAATCAAGAATGACCCAACAGTAGAATATTAGTTCAACAGACAGTTATTTAAAGCATATTACAGGGATGCACTTTCTTCATATTCACAAACGTTAGGATAAGATCACCCACAAAATAATCACCAACAAAAGTTGTGACATGTTATATAAAATATTTACTATATTTTTTTTTCATGAACGTGGAAAAATTTATAACAGAAAACATTAAGATCATGTAATTGTTGATCATTTAACTGAGATAAAATTTCAGCTAAAGGAACTGCATTACGGAGGGTCTGGAAAGATGATAAAACATCATTTTAAATTAGTCTAACTCTTAAAGGTGCAGTGTGGAATTGATAGCAGCCAAGAGCTGTGAATTTTTAAAATTGCAACCAATCTCTCAGTCATCTCAACAACATCATCATTGTATAACATGGAGATTTCCATGTGTAACCTCTGGAGATACACAAACCAACTCAGAACATATCACAAACAAGCAGATCTTACACCAGCATCAAGCCAGTGCCAACATCTTATAAATAAAAAACAAAATATTTAAATATTCACTGTGGGTGGACAGTATATTGGATATAAACTCTAAACAACATCATATAGAAAATACATTTGAACACCGAATGTACATTGTTCAGTGCTTAAAAATAAGATTGATGTGCAAAAAACTGCATCAAATGTCACTTGCCAAATACATGTCACATTAATAAATATTGCTAAATGACAATAAATATTTCACCCAAACTTTTTCTTGGGAAATAACCTGTTACATTGAAAACGAAACCTGCCCAAATTCTAAGAGAATATATTAAGAAAAAAGGCAAAAATAGAAAGGTAGCTCTAGGGCTCAGTGTTTGACTTCTATTCTGGTTTGCAAAATCCTTAGATTTTTATTCTCAAAATATGCTACATGGAGGGCCCTTATTCCAAGAAAAACTACAGCTTACACGAGGAAAACATACTTACACTTAATGGGAGCTTCAAAAGACTTGGCAACCGTGACCATAACATTGGTGCCAAAAACCTAAAAAAGAAAAAGAGTTAGATAACTGATAAAACAATAAAAAGATGATTAAAAGATGGTAAATTGGTGAAAGCATGGTAACAGTGAAGAGCTTTGTAAAACTTACCCAGAAAACATCATAAACGAACAGACCTCCAAGCAGAATACAGCCAGTGCTGACATTGTTCAGATGAAGCAGCTCAACTCCGTTCAGAGCAAACGCCAGACCAAACAGGTTATTAGCTATCCAATGCTGCCAATAACACACAACAATAACACAATTTAAGAGCATATATAAAGGATGGGCATCACATTGTTTCATATACCTATATTGTACTGTCAATTAAACAATTGAGGGACCAAGTGGCTTTAAAGGCAAATTCACATTGCGGGAGATGCGATAAAGCAAAACAAATGTCTGTCGTCTCTTTCGAATCAGAAGTATATTTGAGTTTTTCTATCTGATATTTACATTTACATTTACATTTAGTCATTTAGCAGATGCTTTTATCCAAAGCGACTTACAATAGTCGAGGAGACAATGAAGCAGTAAATAGCCGATACAACAATAGGTGAACAAGTGCTACAACAATGCTACCGAGTTACACAGAGAGCGAAGTTACAAAATAATTTCTTTTTTTTTTTTTTTGATAGAGTGAGTAGTTAGAAAAGAAGTGAGTTAGTGAGTTAGGTGTAGCCGGATAGGGTGAGAAAAAAAATCAAACAGTACCTTTTTAAGGATATACCAGACCCCAACCACAGTGCTGATGACCAAGCATATTAAATCCTTCGTGTCAAACTCATAGTTGACAATCTCTGTGGGAATAAACATTCATATAGAATTATTATAAATATATTGTTATATAATGCATTGCTTTGTAAAGGTATAAAGCTACCTACCCTCTTTGGCTTCCCCTGAACCTTGCGTGAAAAGCAGCTGATACTGCTTGTTTGGCAGGTTGGCAGGAAAAATTCTATTCATAAAAGGACTGGAAGAGCAATTTCAGAAAAATAAGTAAACTCTTCATTGCGATGTGTGTAGATTTCACTATAATAAGCTCAATGAAGAGATCCGTTTCTTACCTCATGGTGTGGGAGAGCGCCAATATTCCCAGCACAAAGAAATACATAGATAACAGTAAGTTGATGTATTCTTGAGAGAAAATCTACAAAAGAAAAAGAAAATATTTCTGAAAAGTGTATCATTTTCTTCCACATTATATATTGCAACTAGTGATGAAATTAAAATGGGTATATGCCCAGAGCAATCCAACATCCGACTAAAATCTCAGCCAGCTTCGTCACATCCGCCTGCACATGGCATCCATAGAAAACACTACAGTTTTCCTGCTCTGATCAAGGATAATGGTCAATGTACAGGTGTGCGATATAAGCCAAAAAATGATTGATACTTTCATTAAACCATAAACAAAAGATATTTCTATTAATATCTCATCATTCTGAATGCAAACTCCATGTAAGTGACTTCAGCGGGCAGGGAATTTTTGAGACAGTTATGCAGGTTTTTGATTGTAATTGAAAGTAAGTGACATACTCACACATTGTTCAAACAAACAACAACTACAATATTATCAAAGGGTGAAATATTCCCTTAAGAATGTAGGTTTCTCAGTAAAATCACTGGCTGACATTTTAGCGCGTCGGTGACATGCGCAAGGTTTGCACAAGGATTTCAGCCTAATCTGGAAAATGAGTTGTTTTGTATATATAACATTACCTTAAAAAAGAGATACAGGCCAAAGAGAGTGCAGCTGGCAATGATGGGAAAGCGTGCGGCATCTCTGCTTGTGATGGTCTCCGGCATATCTGAAGCATTCTGGCAGACACACACACATTTGTTCCTTAGAAAATTACACAATTTCTCCTACTACATGCCATTTTATAACAAAACGCTTTTGTAAAAATATGAAAAATATGAAAAACTGGGAACCGTGAGGACAGGTCCTCATGCAGCTGTAGCATCACTTCAAGGTGGGCATGTGTACTAAAGAGCTCAAGTCCAAAACCAAATCAATCCATATGCGATCTATATACAGTCAAGGAAAAAAAGTATTGATCCCCTATTGATTCTCTATGTTTGCCCACTGACAAGGGAACAAATTGGTCTTTAATTTTAATGGTAGGTTTATTTCAACATGAGAGATAAAAAAAATCTAGAAAAATGTATGGCAAAAGTTATGAACTGATTTGATTTTCTCCCTTTGATGCGTTGCAGTTTGCATGTCCCCTAGTAGAAAAACAGCCCCAAAGCGGAATGTTTCCACTTCCAACATGGTGAGTTGAGTAAATGTTAAAGAGCTCGATTGGTCTAATCTGACAGGGGATGAAATACTGTTTATAGCGCAATGTCACGCATTTCAAATTTGGATGAATATATTAAAAGTAGGTCAGCACACTTAAATGGAGTAGTATCCTATAGAAGGCCGCAAAAACACTATAGAAATATGAATCCTGCGTGTCTATCAATGAATGACACAGATGTAAGGTTTTATTTACTGCACACATACTTAAGAGATTAATTTACATTTATATTATAATTCTTAATACTTTAAAAATATTATACAAAATGACAAATGTTAACTTTATTTTACAGAATGTATTCAGAATGCTCCTGGGTGATTCTTCCTGCACTTACGTTATTATTCATATTAATATTTATTTAACATTGCAGAATTAAAGCAAGGTTCAAAGCATTTAAAGAATGTTTTGTCCGAGCTTTTATTATTCATTTCATTTTAACACAACACACAAATATTGGTTCATAATATTGGTTATAAGTCTCCTAGTATTTTAAATCCAACAACTTCTTGTGAGATCTCCAGCTGTTACTTTGAAAAGGAATCCAAATTCTCATCATATCTCTTCTTAATCTTAATTCTTCTCCTCTTTCATGGTTCTTTATTCTATGTAGATGAAAATTTCAGCCTATAGAGTATAAACTGCATTTGAACTACCCAGATGATGAAGTTTCATCCTAACCCTTTATGTTATAATGTTATAAAGGCCACAGTAAAGAACAATAGTAAGAAATGATAGAAGTCATGCAGTTATGTACAAATATATTTAAAATCATTTATTAATAAATTTTTACATGATGTGTCAGTTGTGATGGCTGATGATAGATGATAACACTTTATTGATGATGTTATGTGTTTGTGTATGGATGTTATCATTATGACGTCACCAGATGTAAGTGACATATGGCAGTGCCATAAGAGGATATGATCTGTATATTTAACAGTATAATGTATAATAGTGTTCTGTATATATATATATATATATATATATATATATATATATATATATATATATATATATATATATATATATATATATTAATACATGTATTATTGCTGTATTATTGTGTTTAAAGTTACCTTAGATTTAGAGCAGCACACAGATCTCAAGGCTCCGAAGAAGATGGGCATCAGTGCCATGAGCAGCAGGCTGCCGTATGCCAGTGCGGTGCCCTCAGCGCTGGACACGGAGCGGCCCGCGGTCCCGTTCATCATCACCTCCGGACCGCTGCTGGATCCGTCCGGTACCACGGTGCTCTGATCGACTTCTTCCATGTTTCAGTGGTTTCAGAACACGAGTTCTAGTGTGATGTTCAGACAGATGTCGTGTTAGCTCACTGTGCTTCTCATTGATCTCTTAAGGCCACGTTTCCTAACCGAGACCCAACACAAACCCAACACTGACATCTATCTGTACAGAGGACCCACTGCCCTTGTGACGTCATCAACTCTTCTCTTCTTCACCTTCACTTCAACTCACATAAATATTGTTTGTTGAATTAAAACACAGGTCCATTAAGATCTTATTAGATCAAAGGTGGCCTTGCTTTTCATTTCTAAGTTAAAAATCTCTTTTTTATATTTTGGACAAGCCATGTTCTGTGATGTCATTATCAAATCCAATGTATATCTTACAAATATCTTCCCTCTTCTATTTCAGATCACTATCATGTAGTTATATATTGTGTTCTGGTGGTTTGAGAGTTGGATCTGTAATGAGAAGCACACAATAACTGAAGGGTCCTTAAAGACATCTTAACCCTGTAAAAGCATCTGCCAAATGGACAGATGTCGTTTAAATCTTGAGATTAATGTGCTTCCAAAATGACTTATTTCTGCCCAATTTAACCTATCTAAACTACACTTTAACTACCCAGATGATGCACAAAAAAAGAAGAAATATATAGGCACAAATATATCCTTTTGGGTGCTTTTATGATACGTTTAGTACATTATTAGTTTAAGTGTTTATGGAATAGTTAGTCCTAAACAACTACTATAACAAGTAGCCATCAAATCTTAAATAAACGTGTGAATATTATCATTATGTTAGAGACTTTGTCAGTCTGTGCGGGTAAAACCGAAAGAACAAACTTGTGTGTGTGTTTCAGGAAAGCCTTGAATAGGCGTTTGTATATTTCCATAATAACTGCTGTCACACCTGATAATCTATCAAACCAGATGTTCTAGATCGTTTTACATTCGTTCCGAACGTTTTGTTCTTCAACAAATATTAACTGTGATCTGAAGGATCCTCTTCTCCTCTTTGCTGGTCTAGAGTGTCATTTCAATAAAAAGCACTCAAAAACCAGGCTGCCACACTGTAAAATAAATCTATAAAATGCACAGAGTACTATTAGAAATAATGAAGATAATGTGATAAAATAACTTTAACAGAATTGTAAACTGGGTAATAAACCTAGTTCAGTAAAGAGGCTGGGGTTGGGGTAGGTGGCTCCGAACAGAAATAGGAAACTGGTCGATGCAGGGGAAAACAAAGTCCAGTGAACTGGCAAGGGTCAGGGCAGCGACTTATCTTCCAAATCTAACACACGGAAAGGGTCTGGGCAGCGAACATGTCCAATGAACAGGTGAATGGTCCGGTTGTGTCCTTGTGGTGAGACAGTTTGACTCTGGCAATTTCTGGCAATCCAGCAGTATTTATGTCAGTTAACTAACAGTTAAGTTAGTGTTCACTGCATAGAGAAAATTTTACAATAACACTATGCAACAGTTTGAGTACATGACAATATAGAACACCAGTAACTTAAAGAAAGTACTCCTAATATCTCCTATATATTGTATTATATTTAAAAGATGCCTGCCAACTGAATCTTTGCCTTTCATTTTAACCTCTCCACCACTATGGTCAAGACCAAACGGCTGTCAAAGAATGTCAGCGACTGACATAATAAACCACACAAGTCACAGTGCTAAGAACATAAGCCAGAAGCTTGGTGAGAAGAACACAATTGGTGGTGTGAATATTTATAAATAAATGAAATACAAAACAATAATCAATATCTTTTGGAGCTCCACACAAGATTTCCCCCTAAGGGATAAAGAAGATCATGAGCAAGGTTAGAGATCTGCCAAGAACTACACATGAGGATTGAGGTAATGATATTAAGGCGGTTGGGACTATAGTTACCAAGAAAACCATTGGTAACACATTGTCATAAACACAAACCTTTGGAGAAAGTGCTGTGGTCAGACAGGATCAAAATGCGTGTGTGTGTGCAGGGATTGGCTGATTATTCAGATGTTTTTATCCAGTTTTTAAAGAGCGGCCCTACCAATCACATAGAACTCAGTTTTTTGTTTGCTTTGGTGGCAGACAGAGATAAGGATTCCGCAACAGATCACCAGCCTTGTCTGAGATGTTTTATTAGATTATTTCCATGTCTTAAAGATTTATGGGTAATATTTCCTAATTTTTTATATTAACCAGTTCCCTGTTTACAATTCACTTATTTTCCCATATCTATTCTAAATGGACACTGGGTTATAGAGGTGACTTGCAACTTATTTTTGATCTTCCTTTATTAATTTTGTGTAGTTTTAGGTAAGTTTAGTCAAGTAATATCTGGTAATTTTTTCCTTCTTTAAAACCACAGTATCTTGTATGCTGGCCTACCAACTGGGGGTATAATTGATATTCATAAAAAGCAAACCCAACAGACAAGGAAGTGAAAAAATGAACTTTAATAAAATAGAACGGTTCCTGTTAGAATGTGATAGGAGACTATTTAGAGGCTGGATGGTTGGCTGTGTCCACATGATAACAATATAAGAGCTATATAAAAACACAGCAGGCTAATGAATCATCAAACAGTATCAGTCAACTGTTACACTTTCTGGAAGAACCACCACCACTGGAGCACAATCCTCGAGATCTGCATCAAAATCCCACTGGAACTTTTTGGTCAGGTGGGCTTTAAATTTTTCAGCTCTTTTGCGCAAGGTGTTGTCGACTCCAGGGCTGTTGACAAACTGGAAAAAGTCCTGAGAAGAAGCAATGGGAGGCAGAAGAAGAAATTTTAAAACATGAATCATGTGCCTCGCATATAATTGAAAAACAAACATAACAGTATAATAGTTATGGTTTTTAAACACCTCTGAAGTTTGTATATTACATTGCATTTCTGTCAATAGATCTCTCAATAGAACTCCTTAAAAGAGCTAAAAAAATTACCCAGCAAATAACTACCTAATGTTCATCTTTACAAATAAATACACATAAATAGAAAAAAAAATAGGAAAGTCCTGAAATCATAGTCCCATCTTAACATAAAGGCATGGTGTCCTCTAGTCATTTATCTTTAAATTACATTAATTGGACTAGCAGCAAAATCATTATTCAGTTCACTAAACTGATTTTCCCTGAAGAATTGCGATGTGTTTGTCTTTTAAGGGCGTGGCTTCACAGCTTTATAATAATCCTGAGAGTCTGATTGGTTGTCTGAGTAAAATGAGTCCGCCCCCTTGTCTCTATGACACTGTAGTGTGAAGATTTCCCATCTGGAATGTTTATATTGCAGTCTATAGGACTCCCTCTTCATTATAAGTCTACAGGGAGTTCAGGTGGCTCTAACTCCCCAGGGGTACATCTTACACCCCATTGTGAGGAATGTCTAAGGTTGCAGTGAAACACGTTTCTATGAATTCCTCGCTCTGAGCTAAGACTGGTCAAAGTTGGGTGCAATGTAAAGTCTATGGGATTTCGGGGTTATTTTTTTGCCCCCCATCAAACACCATACCCCTTATCGCTTTCAAAAGTCTTAGCACACCTCTCCTCAACAATCCAGTTAATTGAGCCCTCATTCATGGGTTACATTTTGCGAGAGGAGTACATAGATTTGGTACAAGAGGGAAAAAAGTGAACTGTCAGTCCTTTTAATATTTTCCGTTTGAATCTTACCTGAAGTGTGGAGGTAAGAAAGTTGCTCTGGGACACAATATCCACAAAGAAGTCTGGAGGGATTTCTCCCAGCTGGTGGTAGAGCACAGAGATGAGACCTAGATACAAATCCTTCTTTTCTTTCATGGCCTCTTCGGAGCGACACAGCACAGACATCAGATTTTTCCAGTGCTCAAAGGCCTCATACACATTTCCAACAAGGAAGCAAACAAATGCAAACTGCAACTCTCCTACACAAAGAAAGAAAATTGATTTCCTTTTGAAAACACATTGTGGTCTTTTAAGGATGTGTTGCCAAACATTGTGAATTAAACTGTACGAATCATCTAATGTTCAACCGGTGTGTGTGTTAGCTAAATTATGACATTTTGGCAGAATTTAGACTCACCTAATATATTTAATGGTTGGTCTCTATAATGATTGTTGAGGACACAGTTGAGAGTGTAGCTGAGATCCATACTATATTCGGTGATCTGAGCAGGTGTGGCCCCAGGAGGGTAAACCTGTTTGGGAATGGTTGAAAAGCGCAACTCTGTCCCTTCCCTTTGCTTCATCCTTGGCAGTCTGTCCAATCCCTCCTTCATACTTTGACATTCTCGATCATTGCAGGGAAGGTTATGCTCTGCCCTGTCTTTAGTATGGGTCAGTTGCAGTTCTGGGATCACATCACTAAAGGCACACACCCTACCACTAAGTGGTTGCAAAGCACTGGCTACCTCCTGACTGAGCCGGTTAGTCAGAGAAACCCATTTGCGAAGTGTGTCATATGGGTATTGTCCAAGAAACGTGTCCAATTCTCGAAGATTGGCCCTTATACGTTCACCTTCTTCAGCATTTTGAGAGAAGTCCAGATCATCATCATTTTTGTTCCAGTGAGCTACTATCACATCCCGAGGTTTCATGGACAGGAACAGGCCTCTTTTAGGGCAAATCTCTCCACAGGCGCTTTTAGTGTTGGTGGAGCAGTAATGAAGAAAGTGAAGTCCTGGGGGAATCATTTTCACCCCACGGAAGCAAGGACCCAACGTCCAGGATTTGTAATCGAGTCCCAACTCGGTTCCTTCAGGAACATCCAGCAGAACAAGCGTGGCACCTTCTTCAAACAATCCCAAGGCCATCTCCTGATCCATGTTTGTACCTGGTATTTCTGCTGTAAATAACATTCACATTGTCATTTTTTATTTCACACAAAAATAAAAATTGTTGTCAATTTAATTTTACTGTATTACTTTGTTTCTTGCAGAAAAACACAAAAGTTCTCTCTTAAGTTCATGTTTGGGGGCTGGGACAGGACAGTAGAGAGGAGACAGAAAATCCCTTGGTCAAAGACAGGGGAATGGGATCGGCAAAGGACGTTTGGATGAGGAATCCAACCAGCGTTAGGCCTTAAGAGCACAGCACTACATGTCTGCACACTAACCGCATGGCTATTGGCTCTAACATCTGAAAATATTTTGAAGAATGTGAGAAAACTGACAACTTTTCACTTACATTACTTATGTTTTTGTGTCTGTCCATATTATAGACGTCAGCTGCAGTGTGGTACCAACTTTTCTTAATATCGTCTTCCATGTCATAAAATCATACAGGTTTGAATTTATAAGAGGGTCAGTAAATGATGGCTCAATATATTTTTTGGGTGGACGATTACTTTAGCAGGCCATACAGCAATGGGATCAGACAAGAGGGTCACAGACTTCGGGATTTCAACTTTATCTAGAAACAATTGAAAATCTGTCTTCTGTAAATGTGAGAAAACCAAAGACTTTTCTGAGATGTGAACAATATGATTCTATACTACAGGTACTCAAGATTACCATAAGAGAGCCAGAAACTGCCTGCTGTGTTACCACATGTAACAGAAATATCCTGATGCTCCTTTAGACGGGTGTGCAACATTTGGTTTACCAGGTTTGGAGAGGCTGTAAAACAGACCTCAAAATGGGGTTTAAGATGTACCCTTGGTGACCCTTAGACTGCCATCACTAAAAATATCCCATATGTGACATCATCAAACTACACTGTCCTGGAGACAGGGGGGGGGTCATTATACTGCAACCTAGCAACAGATCCCATAGACTTCTATTATAAAAAGACTTAATGGACGTCTTAGCTTCACAAGATCACAGAGACAAGGGGGTTTGACTCAGTTTGCTCAGGATCCAATCACTATCCCACAATCCTGAAGCCATCCCCATAGCAACAAAACAACTTAGTAACCATTGAACAAATCTACATCTCTGCATCAGAACATCACAGAGTCATTGGGATTGGTTCATTTCATTTGTGACTTGGAATATTATTCATTTAGAACCAAGCCCATAGTAACCAAACACCTGCCTAGCAACAGTTAAGCCAGACCTATATCTCTGCATCAGAGTGTCGTAGGGATATGGGGTTTAAAAATAAATGCCTTTAACTATTAATGTTCTGATTTACATTAAAATCAAGGACATTTGTTGATATGTTTTTGTAGGAAATTGTTAGACAAGTTAGAAGTTTATTGTCTGTCTAGGCCTTTAAGATAAGATTTGTTGCAGTTTATTTCTGACCCAGAAGACATTACATCACATGTCATCACTTTACCCTACACCATACAGCTTCCGGTGGAGAGTTTAACACATACATGTCCTCTTACCTTCTTCCCAATGACAAACTGACATCAAGATTATGACACAGCTTCTTCTTCTTCGTGTTCATGTAAAAAGTCTTAATTTGGATTTTGTGTCTGTTTGCATCGACATCGGGAGGCCATGCTTCTGTGAATCAGGAAGTAGAGTAAAAGTCTCCGACACACTTCATAATAAAAGTCATTTTCAGCCTACAGCTACACTATTGCCTTTTTTTTAAAAAGTGAATATTATTCTTAAAAAAAGAATATCAGGTCATATAGATATAAAATAGAATATAAAATATACAAATGTGGATTGAAAAGTGAACAACACATTTAATATTTAGAGTTTATCCTGTGATATATTCTTTATAATTTAATGAAGTAATTTTCCATTGTAAAAATACTAAACCTAGATAAAGACACTTGACAAATATTCTTGAGTAAATATAAAAATACTTAATTATTATGTGTGTAATTTGGATATAGAATAGATGACATAAATTAAAAAGAAATCCTTTTGTTTTCTTAAACTTTCCAGAGCCATCATCGACTTCCGCAGTGCAGCCAATAGGAGGCGAGAACGCGCCACAGGTTTGTTTGCTAACCGCCTGCAGCGAGCCGAAGAAGAAGAAGAAGAAGAAGAAGAAGAAGAAGAAGAAGAAGAAGAAGAAGAGGCCAAAACTACATTTCCCTGTTTCCGGCAACAATATGATGACGTCGACTCTGCTGTGCGGAACATGGATCGTGGAGACTTGAGTGTACATTTGTAGTTTAAAATCTTGTGTTTATGAGCTCAATCATGGACAGTGTTCGGAATCGAGCTGTTATCATCCATGCTTTATGTGTCCTCTTATTATTATGGGCTGTTTGTGGTCGGTTTGCTTCAGCAGATGATCTAACACACAGTCAAGAGTCTGTGGGTAATAAAGCAGACACTGATGGAGACACAGATCCTGTCCACAGGTACCAGAGATCACATCTGGATCTGCTTCTGAATAATCTCATGTCTAAACATGTCATGATCTTCATAGGAACATCTTATTCACTGTCATTCATTCTTGTGGCAGGATAAATGACACACAAACCTTCAGCAATGAGTCTATACACACAACAACAATGAAGCACACAACCCCTGCACCTCCTCCTAAAAATGAGCCAATCCTGCCCGAGCAGACAGGGGTCAAAGCCCAGGAAGAGGAGCAGTCCAGTGGGATGACCATCTTCTTCAGCCTGCTAGTCATTGGTATTTAAAACTTTTCTAGGACATTCTTTTGTTCTTGAGTGTTGTACTTTCCATCATTCATATTTCATAACAGATCTGATCCAAAGAAAGCAATCATTTGGGCTATGAGTGACATCTGAAAGAACTGCGTTGGCTTTAGTTGTTGACGACTGGACTTAAGATGTTGTACCCGATGGATGTTGCGCTGGGATATTTTGCATTGTCTATCATTTTGTTTATTGCCAAACAATTTTGATTTATAGTGGCAAACCGATGTTTCAGGACATGACTAGAAGATGACTCACCCATAGCTTCCATTGTACGAGGATGAGCATCCATCCAAATACAATACATAACATGAATGAACACATGTAAATTACAGCTTTCTGTCCCTAAGAATAATAGAGTTTGTTTGATCCAGGATGACATGTGAAATTCACTGGGGGCAGGAAGGGAAGAAACCAAATGGGCAATTCCAGCGTTATGGACACGATATAAAAACACTATTAGAGCGTAATTGTGACCCAGTAAACTTAACCAACTATTTATATTATACATGACCCTTGTTGAGAGTGTTTGAACATCAGAAAATGTCAGTCTATTTTGAAGTTGTCTATATTATAGGAGAATAAACTTGCGTTTTGGACGTCAAAAGGACTCCAGTTTTGGGAGACAACAAACTTCTCATGACTTATTGTAAAAAAACGTACAAAGCAGAATAAAAACTATACAACAAATGGCCAACGGATAGCTCTTTGAAGAACAGAAACGGATTGCTATAATTTATTTTAATAGTCCTTTTATGAGAAAAATGTCGCATTATGGATGTGAAAGTCCTGAAAACAGCCCTTACTTGACTATAAAAAATAAAGCACTTAAAATAAAAGTCATTTCTTTAGACACTTAAAAAGAGACTTAACATGGGTATTTGTACCACCAGTTGTTGACAGCTATGCTATAAGTATACTAAAAACCTTTGGTAAAAACTTTATATTTTCATGGCAATGTTGACATTTTAACGGAATTGCCCAAATGGAAAAATCTGAGGAAAGTACATATTGTCTAGAATTTTACTCTGATTCTTGTTAAAATCATTAACAAAAAGTCAGCACATTTGTTGGACAGGACCCTCATGTATTAAAGAGGAAAGTCCACTTAACTTAAATATTTGCCTGCCATCGAGGCAGAAGACATCAGTAACTATCTTGTTCTTCAGACATCTTTCTAAATACACCTATAGATGACTATCGATGCATTTATGTCATGTTGTTACTTGTAGTATCTGCTTTTAAATATAGTAAGGAAGTACAGGATGCTTGCTTTACATAAACATTTGATATTACATTTTACATTACATTTACATTTAGTCATTTAGCAGACGCTTTTATCCAAAGCGACTTACAATAGTCGAGGAGACAATGAAGCAGTAAATAGCCGATACAACAATAGGTGAACAAGTGCTACAACAATGCTACCGAGTTACA
The DNA here is from genome assembly GCA_033220385.1 of Triplophysa yarkandensis. NCBI lineage: Eukaryota > Metazoa > Chordata > Actinopteri > Cypriniformes > Nemacheilidae > Triplophysa > Triplophysa yarkandensis. Next base: position 6,922,289 of record CM065671.1, on the reverse strand, counting down.
CAGAGAGCGAAGTTACACATTTTTATTTATTTTATTTTTTTTTTTGATAGAGTGAGTAGTTAGAAAAGAAGTGAGTTAGTGATTATATTAAACTTATAATAACATAATGTAACAAATTAATGTAATTTGAGCATCTATATACGGCGTAAAAGGTCTTAGTGAAAATCCACTAATGTTCTCCTAGTGATTTCTATGAAGAAAAATCACTTTCGCCCATTCATACCTTCTGACTGTTAAACTTTTGGTTTCTGACTCTTGAAATCAGATTTTTGACCTGGAGAGATTTTAGGTTCTCAGTTTCTTTTATTCATTACAGCAGAATTTTTGATTGATTGATTGGAGTTATATGCTGAGCCCACTGACTGTAATAAAGAAATGGCCATGGAAAATATAATGGCTGGAAAAATGTAAAATGTCCTTAACGGACAGATCCTGGTGGCCCCAAGGGAAACACAACAACGACCTGACAAAACCAGAAATACAACAAGAACACATGAAGTCACTAAAGTGCTCGCAACCCGAACACACACTAAAGAGAAACAACGACTTGAACACACTGAGCCACGAACAGGAACTCCAGAGGGCTCACACCCAGCATCCCTCAGGGACCCGCTCACAAAAGGCCCGGAGACACAAACACACATTGATTGTCTCCCAGCATCCACTGGGGAAATCACAGACTGGAACACACAAGAAGGCCCTGGGACAGGAACACATAAGGGACGGCCACAGACAGGATGTTGGGATCTATTATTGCTGGATTGTTCTGTCGTTGTGGTACCATGACAGTGAATACCTTATTTACTGACACCATCCTAGTCGCATTGGTTTTCTAATCAAGAAGAGATCGGTATGCTAATCAAATGTAGTCCTCTGCTGTGTTGTTGCCATGGATTTTAACATCCATTTTTATTTCGATGGCACAATGTGGATGCCCATCACAGTTCACATTTTCCACTGCTTTGTTTAAATAGATTTAAATATATAAATTCAGGCTCATTTGTGTGCTCATGGACATGCTGATGTCATATGCATAAAAAGTAACTAGTTGTTAATGCTTATTAATTTGTTGTTAATGCCCCCTTGTATTTCTTAAATTTGAAACTCACCATTGGTACCTTTTCCAAGCATCCCTAAAGTTTTTATGTTCTGCTTGGGTACAAACAGTAAGCGTTTAACCCTGTAATTGCTTACTATATTTATTATAAAATTTTGCTAATAGGGCAGGTTTAAGTTTTGTTAACTACTTTTTAAAGAGTGTTTTTATTTTCTCAGGTATATGTATTATTTTGGTGCACCTGCTGATTAAATTCAAGCTGAACTTTTTGCCTGAGAGCGTGGCTGTGGTCTCTCTGGGTAAGTTTATTTCTTGACATTTTTCTATTTGGTGCTGGACAGAGAAAGTAGGGTAGGCTTTAATAATGGATCTACTATAGTATAAATGTAAGCAAATGTCCTATGTTTCTGATGGGGCGAATACATTGTTACTGCACTGTACTTGACACTTCCCAAAACTGCATGACCTTTGTGTTACAGGTATCCTGATGGGGGCATTTATTAAGATCATTGAGTCTCAACATTTAGCCAACTGGAAGGTGTGATTCTAAGTTTTACGTTTCTCACTACATTTACATTTCTCTTGAGGAATCATGACATAATAATGTAGGTCGACACAGCATCTTAACACTGAGAAGTGCACAAGAAACCAACATTGTGTAAATTAAAGGGGGCAGGTCAGTTCATAATTTAAAGTGGCCTATATCTCGCTCACTATCCTCCTTAAGTGGACAGTAGTCATCATTATATTGAACAATATCCTTGCATTGAGATCTTCCTTGATGCTGTTATATTAAGGCTCGAAAACCGTCATATGACAGTTCTAAAGCAAATCCATATGCCTCCGAGGGTAAACACATGTCTTCTTAAGCGGATCAATTGGGTTTATAACAAACATTTTTGAATTTCAGAAGTTTTGAATTATATCAATATGTATGGAGTTTAATCTCGTATTACTTAATGTAATAAATTAGTTTTTACCTTACTCTCTAATATCTGTATAGGTAGCGATCTTAAACGTCTTTTTGTAAGGTTAGGATAGATTGACTGTATTTATTCATTTTTGTGCATAGTGGCAAAATAGCCTTAACTTAAAATAAACAGTTCAATGAAAAGAGGAAAATTAAATGTTATATGTATTTAATGTATACAAACACAGTGAAATTCATTCTTTAGAGGATTCCTCAAGATCCAGTCATTTTTAGGGATGCACCAAAAGGATTTCAAGGATGTTTTGTTAATGTATCATCATGAAATTTGTTATGCTTCATCACAAACCTGACCTGATAACTGATGAATTGTTTGTCTGTAAATTTGGCCTTTGTAGATTTGCCGTGACATGCCGAGATGAATGATAAATAGTATTCCCAAGTCAGCCAATTTGAGCATTATCCAAATTATATAATGTAGTAAAATGTTGTATCACCGACCCTGTGCACTGACAGATCCTGTAAGGATTTAGGACAGTGCCTAAAATATTTACAGGCCTGTATCTTGAACTGAGGACACAGAAAAGCCGGTATGGCTGCTTGACTTGGGGCCCTAAAAAACACAAAACATTAAATGCGGCTAGCTATTGGGAGGCAATTCTGGTTAAGTTATTTTAAATGTAGATGATTATCAAGAGCAATAGGTGAAATAATTAGAAAGCTTGTGGAATGTGAAGGACTGTGATAAAAATCCCTCAAAACAATGTTTGGGAACACTCATTGTTTGTAATGTTTATTTGTCAATTGATTATCGATAACATAATCTTTCTTTCTTTCTCTCTTAGGAAGAGGAGATGTTCCGGCCAAATATGTTTTTTCTACTACTATTACCGCCAATCATTTTTGAATCAGGATACTCATTACATAAGGTTAAGCTGGCTTTCATTTTTAAGATGTCAATCGAAGTTAAGGAAGACTATAAACCAAATATAAAGTAGTACATTATTAAATTTACTATATTTATTTTTAATTGTTTATTAGTTAAAAAATTAAGAATTTTCATCTTTGTGTAAACTATATTCTATTTTTGAACTAACAAATAGTCACAAAACAAAATGATCCCGTAGCATGAAATACTGCTTAAATACCAGGTAATATCTGGAAATTACCTAAGACATTACCTTTGCAGGACGTTGTTATTATTATGGTAACACAACACATTTTTTGTATGATGTACATGTATGATGTTCTGCTTAATAGTTATATAAGCGTGTAAATGTAAATGTCAGAATGGTGTCATTTGTGGTGTAGAGCTGTTGCATTTTGAATCAACATAAACAAGAATATCTTTTTATTCAACAGGGAAATTTCTTTCAAAATATTGGCTCAATCACTTTGTTTGCTGTTTTTGGAACTGCAATCTCAGCCTTCATAGTGGGTGGAGGAATCTATTTCCTGGGACAGGTATCTAAGAACCACATACATTAGGAAGAACATACAGACGTATAAAGACATTTAAATAAAATACAGAATTTGTCTTTGTGTCTTTGCATTTCATTCATGCACAAAAGAAACAAGGGATTAAGCCTCGAATAAACATAGAATTACAAGGAAAATCTCAAGGAACAACAAAGGCTGATGCATTGAAAATAGTAGGACTGTCTTAAATGCCCAGGTGTAAAAACGTCATTTTCTACGCACTTCTTTAGATAAACTTGAGAACATCAGAACTCAATTATGCTTCAACTAAGGAGTGAACTCAATAATGATGTTTAATATAACATGAAAATAAACTAAAATATTTTTTTAACATACTCATTAACATATACATAAAAATGTATTTATTTGCTTTTGGAAATACATTTCAACCCATATTTTATATACGAATATACTTCAGGTGGTAAATAAATGCATTTGTTATGTGCAACATATGTTTATTTTCATGATCTCTGAAAATGTGTGAAAATAGAGCACTTATGGCACACTTTTCCACCAGGTGAAAGCAAAGATTTGTGTGAAAGATCAGGAATTTAGCATGTCAAATATATTCTGTCATTATAAAACATCTGATTTGAGCTTTCTAAAATTGTTTACGCTAAAGCATAGACTTTAGATTACAACTTTACATAAAGAATTAATAATATAATTGAGTTATTACAGCTGAAACATCTTAACATATCCTCTGGATGATTTATTTTTTTATTCTTCTCTTAAACAGGCTGATGTCATTTACAAGATGACAATGACTGACAGGTGAGAATGTGTTACATTGTGAATATTTTCTTTCATCCAGATAATAACATTTAGAAGTCAAGATTTTCTAATTGATTTGTAATCGTACATTTACATTGAGAAGATAAAACTATATTTTAGGGTCTCACATTGATCTTTTGTGTTTTTTCTTCTCTAGTTTTGCTTTTGGTTCTCTGATCTCAGCTGTGGATCCAGTCGCCACTATTGCAATCTTTAATGCCCTTAACGTGGATCCAGTGCTGAATATGCTGGTGTTTGGAGAGAGCATCTTAAATGACGCGGTCTCCATTGTGTTAACAAAGTATGTCTCAGTGAATCATTAATCACCATCACTCAAACAAATCACCTCCATCAGACATCTTCACTGTTTATTGGCATTTGTCCTTCAGTACAGCGGAAGGCTTCACTGGATCAGATGTGTCAACAGGCTGGGAGACTTTTCTACAGGCTCTCGGCTACTTCTTGAAAATGTTCTTTGGCTCTGCCGCCTTGGGCACGCTCACCGGTCTCATCTCTGCTATTGTATCCTTCTGCTTTGTTTAAAAGTGGATCTAAAGAATGTTTTATACTGTAAGATAGTCAACTTTAGATTATTCTATATCCAATAATGAAACCAATGTTTTTAGGTATACATTCAGTACTACGTTACTACAAATAATAGCAAATTAATGTATGGACATGTTAACTGTAGGAAGTATTGTGTGCATCCCCGAACAACAAAGCATTTTAAAAAAAAAGCACTGTAGAAAGAATTAAATGTTTTAAAACTAAAAAGTAAAGTTATAACAGTTCTTTTTACATGCACTTTATATGTTCTGACAAGATATCTGTTTTTGTTGTTTTTTACTGATCTTTTGGTTTTCACAACAAGTGTCTTTTTATAAATGCTACGTATTTTAACCACCCATTATACTCAACTTGTGAGGTTAGTATTCTGAACAAGTGTGTGTAGGTGCTTAAATATTTTGACCTGAGGAAGACTCCATCGCTGGAATTTGGGACCATGATTATTTTTGCCTACCTACCTTACGGCCTCGCCGAGGGCATTAAACTCTCTGGTGAGTCTGAAGCACTTTACTCGGTCCGTTGCTTTTGTTCTCCCGCATGTGTCAGTAGTGTTAGTGCATTCGTTCCAAATCTAAAGGCTAACTCTGTGTGACTTTAGTATTTGCTCCAATGCAAACATATAATTTTTGTTTGTCTATACATGTTTTTCGTTCTCTTTCTGGCTGTAGGGATTATGGCCATTCTGTTCTCAGGTATCGTCATGTCTCATTACACTCATCATAATCTGTCTCCAGTCACTCAGATCCTCATGCAACAGACACTTCGGACTGTGGCCTTCATGTGCGGTCAGTTTCTCACCCAATATAGACAAACCCCACTGCATATGAACATTAAATTTATGTAAATTATTCTTTTTTCCTCTTTGACTTTTGCAGAAACATGTGTGTTTGCCTTCCTGGGTCTGTCCATCTTCAGTTTTCCTCATAAGTTTGAGCTGTCCTTTGTCATCTGGTGTATAGTGAGTAAACTATAACATCTATAACATTTCACAATGTTTCGATATGTTGAGAAGTTAAGTTGGATGTTTGTTGATTGTATGAATAGTATATAGTGCCATTTAACTAGACCATGCCTTTCACAACCCCCTTACAGTTCAGGCACACATACATCTACAAGACATTTTTGCTCACCGGTTATCTCTGAGACTTGTTCTGTCAGATGTCATATAGACCTCTAGAAGATGTCTGTAAGATTTGTATGATTTAGAATGGATGAAGAACAGCTCTTTCTTAGATGTTAAGTAGATGTTTTCAGAAATGGTAACATTATTATAAGGGCTGGGTTTTGAAACCTATTTGGCAATTTTTATTTTGTTTTAGATAGATTTTTTTAACATTAAAATTAGGGTGAATTACTGGAAAAGTTTCTTTTATTGTTTTATAGTAACAAGAAGTTTGGTTTGTCCCTATATCCTGCAATATCTTTGAACTAGTGCCAAAAGCGCATCATTTGAACCCTTTTTGCTCAGCTTGCGCTGTTCTACCATAAGGGCCGTTGACAGTGCATCGTTGCAGCATAGGGAAGAAAATATTTGAACTTTTCAGAATGATTCTTTGTGTGTGTTTTGGTATTCACCAAAATAAGGGAGAAAGCAATTTGCCACATAAATAAGTCAGATTATTAGATTTAGAATTAGATTAGACCCGAGGACACATGCCCTTCAATATAGCAACACTCTACACTCTAATGAACTTGAACATTTGTAAGTGTGTGTCAGGTATGTGTGTCTTTGTGGTTTTTCAATATAAGTACAACATGTTTGAAATAAAGTTTGAAAGCACATTCTTTATGAAGTGTTTTTTTTCTGTCACAGGTCCTGGTACTTTTGGGTCGGGCTGTGAATATCTTTCCCCTCTCCTTCCTTCTCAACTTCTTCAGAGATCACAAAATCACCCCTAAAATGATGTTCATAATGTGGTTCAGTGGTAAGAAGGTCCACTACATGATGACTTTTCAGTTTTGTTTCAAATGCTTTTGGCTTTGCTGATTTCTGGGATAAGCAAAAGACTGCATTAGTTTAAGAAATGTCTTAAAGAGCCTCTCGTTTAATCATTTACATATCCTTTGTGTGTGTGGTGTGCGTGCCTGCGTGTGTTTTATTACCTGTAAATGATCTGTGAAGTTACAAATCCCCAAAGTTTATGAAAAAAAGTGAGTTATCGACTTTAACAGAAATGAGATGTTTTGGATTACAGTTCACATCAAGTGGTCTGCATTGTAGACAATTTTTGTCTTTTTGCTTTATGTAAAAATAGCCCTTCATAAATGAGGAATATAAGCCTTTAATACTACATTGAACATTTGTCATATTTTGTTTGCAAAACAGCCTACATAACAAGGCGTCTTTATTTGAGTGTCTGAGTTTTTTTTCCGACTTTTGATCAGGTTTGCGAGGTGCTATCCCATATGCTCTGAGCCTTCATCTGGGTCTGGAGCCCATAGAGAAACGCCAGCTCATTGGCACCACAACCATCGTCATCGTACTTTTCACCATTCTGTTGCTGGGGGGTGGCACCATGCCTCTAATTCGCATCATGGACATTGAAGAGAGCCAGACAAGGCGCAAGAACAAGAAGGACGTTAACCTGAGCAAAACTGAGAAAATGGTTTGAAATTTTTGTGATCTTTATTTCAGTTTTTCAGCATCTTTAGGCTCTTAACAATGTGATTCATTTAGGAAAAATAACAAGTGGAGCAATTCTTCACACCGTTGTTGCTTGGGCCATAATTACAAACATTTCTTTATCCAAATTTCAGTGAAATTCAAACAAATATAGAATCTATTGAAGAAACTATTAAGAGCAAGTTTATGTGTCTCAAGTCAAGCTGATAATTTGTAAAACTGAAACAGAGCAGTAATGCAATGGATAATAAAGAAACATTTAAAAGAAATATCAGCATGAGGTGAAAATGAAGTTAATTAATAAGACTGTTTGAGTATTTTATTACGTACGCAGTTGATAGCATGCTGTACTTAAGTGTGACATTTTTCAATGTGAATGAGAATGTTTTTAGTAGATTAAAAGTTTGGATTTTAATTTTAATTTTGGATTTTAATTTGTTTAAAAACAAGTTTTATTTGAAGATCTTGTGAATATGTGATTTACTGTGGGCACAGTTGGATAGATCCAACTGGGCTGAAATGTGGATTTAAATGGACAATGTGAATCAGACTGACCTGTTCCAGTCATTTAAATGCTTTATTAAGTTTCAGAAATGTTTTGGGGAGTTTTTTGATTGTTGTTCGGGGATAGAACGCAGTTGCTGACTTTATCAAAATGCGCATTTGAACGCATGATGGGCCTGAGATCTTTTTGTAAATATGAAAAATAGGCCAGCATCATTATTTTTTTGGTGAAAGACGGTTCTATAAATGAAGGCATTACTTACGGACTGTGCATCAGAAGCTAAAGTAATTTTTGTTTTGACATACAATGACCCTTAATGTTACTAGTTTCCCTGATATGGCTCAAGACCAATCCTAGACTAAAATACAGTAAATGTTGTCTAAACTGAAAACAGCGTAATCTGATACGATAAAAAAGGACCATTGTTTTGTCTTAAAATGTAATGTCCTGATTTAATTAAGACCGAGTCGTAGTTTAATCTAACCTCTGACTAGATGTATGGATTGTGATAACCTTACTAGAAGTACTGTTGCAAAAGCATCTCACTTGGTTTTATTTCTTGCAGGGTAACACCATTGAATCTGAACATTTGTCTGAGCTCACAGAGGAAGAGTATGAGGCTCAGATTTTTCAAAGGCAAGACCTCAAAGGCTTTCTGTGGCTTGATGCCAAATATTTGAACCCTTTCTTTACCCGAAGACTCACACAGGAGGTGAGACAGCAGTTCACATAGTTTCAATTTGCATGCTGTTGTATGTGTAATTTGTTCTTCTAAAGGACAGTGTTTGTAGGACATATGTGTTCAGAGGAGGGGTGTGCTATTACCCTTATAAAGGATTACCCTTGCTTGAACCTCCATATAAAAGCCACAAATTCATAAAACCAAGACTTAAAGAGATGGATCTATTTTGTTTTTTTCAAGAAAATGTAAACACCCAAATATTTTGGGTATAATCATATACCTTTTCCTTTAAGGACCTGCTGCATGGGCGGATACAGATGAAGACTCTCACTAATAAATGGTATGAAGAGGTCCGTCAGGGTCCTTCAGGCTCTGAGGATGAGGATGATGAAGCAGAACTGCTTTGAGAGTACTCGCACAAGAGTTATACAGATGTGCCACATAGCTCTGCAGCTCATGTAGCAGAGAGGTCAAAGAAAAACTGTGATGATATTTAAGGTTGTTACATTGATGGAAGAGTATATAAAAGAGTATATAAAAATTAAAACGCAAAAACGGCAATATTTCATACCTTTGGGTATGTAACACTGTAATTTCTATGAGTTTGTTGGGAAGTGATATCAGCGAATGTTTTGTATGCGTGACATAGATTTAAAAGCCAATTATGATTTTCTTTGTATTGAAGTATTTATTTGCTCATGTGTTTTTATATGGGGATTTATGATGTATATTACTTAACTGTACTTTGTACTGAATTTATAAATTATTCTAATTCATATAATATTTATGCATTTAATACAAAGACTGGAATGGGAATGTGGTACTGTATAGATATTTTCATCTGAGATGCTGGCACCTGATCCAAAGTTAACTTCTGTTTTGTGTTTTTCAATCGTACTGGTTTGTGGCTTATTTTACAATTTATATCATGTGTCATTTATATTATGATTAATTCAGATAAATTTATAATTGTATAATGATTCAATTGAATATCAATTTGTAGAAATTTTGTTTTTGTTATTTTTTTCACATTTAAAGAAAACATATGGGATATTTACATCATTAACACTGAGCTTGGTATTGCAGTCTTAATTGAAACTATAGGAGAGGCCAAATAAATGTGTCTTTGTGTTTTTTTCCGCTTGTTGTCAGAAATAATCAACAGGCTTTGTTCCGGAAGTTACGTTTGAATCACATAAGCCAGGAGTAGCATTTCTAAAGATTGTCACTTTGAAACTGTTCATATAATGAATGTGAATAAATTATAAACTTTGGGAACACTGTGCAATGTTTAAATGTTTTCAAATCACTATTTACACCGAGACACATTGCTTGTACTGTTAATTGAAATGAGGCTGTTCATAATAAAAGCAGTTCATTCTGTATTAAACTGCTGTCAGTATTTATCTTTTGGTAAAGAGGAATGAATAAAATGTTTGATACCTTGCTATAAAATACATTTCATGTGTGAATAATAATATGCATTTAATATCACTTTACTGTTCTACAGATTTTCAAATGATTTGTCTGCAAATCACTTTTCTATCGCCTCCTGTGCTCTGATTGGTCAGCTGTGGTTGATCTGTCATGCACAGCAAGTGTTGGATTGAAGAACAGTCTGATTTACCTAAAAATATGATATACAATTATTTGTTAGTTCTTTTACAGTCGAATGACATTAAATCAAAGCTTCGGTTCGCAAGAAGCCCCTTTAACCAGATTTGTTAAAACAACTATTTGTTGAATATGTGAATACAAAGAGACATGACACCCCAGTACACAGTGAAGACTACCCTGAATGAGAATAACATAATATCCATATAATCATAAATTACTATTACATATAAACATAAAATGGTTAGAAATTTTCAGAACATCAAGGAACACAATGATAAAGGAACATGTTGACAAAGGAGATTGGAGTGGCTACGCCAAAAAGCTGGAATGCCAGTTTTCTGCCACTGACCCTGCATCAGTGTGGAAAGGCCTGAAAGACATTACTGACTACAAGACACTATCCACCAGCATCCAGAGCAATAAACAGCTTGTTGAATAATTAAATCAGTTAATCAATTTAATTCTTGTATTGTAGGTTTTAGACTCTAGATCCGACATTCCCATCTTCTCCGACCCTGCACTTCAGATGAGTGAGGATGATATGCGCCAGACCAGGGCGCAGTGGTGGCCTAGTGGTTAGTGATTCGAATTGTGATCACAAGGTCGCCGTTTCAATTCCAAGTGACGAAAGGTAACGACAGACATTCCCTTGACATTGACTGACCTCTGTTTGCTCCCACTGCTGCCCACTGTGTGTTCCAACTTGCAGTGTGAGTTTTCACAGCACACTTTATAGGTTAAATGAAGAAGTCCCATTTCAGGTATGGGTCAACATATCTGACAAACAGGTCACCATCACTTTTTTCACTTTTAGGCCCAGACGGTGTTTCACCAGCCTGCCTGAAGACCTGCACTGACCAGCTGGCTTCTATCTTCTCACTGATCTTCAATAGATCATTGGAACAGTGCAAATTCCCTTCATGCTTTAAATGCCCGCCATCACCCAAATCCCAAAAGGTAAGCATGGCCAAAGAAACCATAGATCACAGGACTCAATTACAACAGACCTGTGGCTTTAACATTTGTAGCCCTAAAATAATTTGCAAGACTGGTGTTGACGTATTTGAAGGACATCACTAACCGCTTGTTGGACCCCCCGCATTTTGCCTACCAAGCCAACCTGGTCTGTAGATGATTCAGTCAACATGGAACTGTGTTCTATCCTACAACATCTGGACAAACCAGGGACTTATGCATGGATTCTGTTCATAGACTTCAGCGCTGCCTTCAACACCATTTTCAAATCACTGCTTCAGACCAAACTGACCCAGCACTCTGTCCATAGCTATGTGTGTCAATGGATCAACAACTTTCTGACAGACAGACAACAGCTAGTCAGGTGCACCACTGATCTTCATCCCGTGTACCCCTCAAAAGACCCCTCAATTAAGCTCCTGAAGTTTGCGGAGCACACTACTTTTATGGGACTCATCCAGAACGGTGACGAGTCTGCGTACAGACAGGAGGTGGAGCAGCTGGCTCTATGGTGCAGGTACAACAACCTGGAGCTGAACACGCTCTAAACAGTGGAGATGATCGTGGCCTTTATGAGAAACCTCCCTGCACTCCCCCCTACTTACCATCATGTACAGCACTGTGGCTGCGGTTGAATTTGGGATGCTCACATTGACTCTATTGTGAAGAAATTTCAGAGAAACATTACTTCCTCCGACAGCTGAGGAAGTTCAACCTGCCACAGGAGCTACTTGTGCAGTTCTTTTATATTAATAACTTGGATATGTATAACTTGTATATTTATAATTTGTATATTTATAACTTGTATATGTATAACTTGTATATTTATAATTTGTATATTTATAACTTGTATATGTATAACTTGTATATTTATAATTTGTATATTTATAACTTGTATATTTATAATTTGTATATTTATAACTTGTATATGTATAACTTGTATATTTATAATTTGTATATTTATAACTTGTATATGTATAACTTGTATATTTATAATTTGTATATTTATAATTTGTATATTTATAACTTGTGTATTTATAACTTTTATATTTATAACTTGTATATTTATAATTTGTATATTTATAACTTGTATATGTATAACTTGTATATTTATAATTTGTATATTTATAATTTGTATATTTATAACTTGTATATTTATTACTTGTATATTTATAACTTTTATATTTATAACTTGTATATTTATAACTTGTATATTTATAACTTTTATATTTATAACTTGTATATTTATAATTTGTATATTTATAATTTGTATATTTATAACTTTTATATTTATAACTTGTATATTTATAATTTGTATATTTATAATTTGTATATTTATAACTTTTATATTTATAACTTTTATATTTATAATTTGAATATTTATAATTTGTATATTTATAACTTGTATATTTATAACTTTTATATTTATAACTTTTATATTTATAATTTGTATATTTATAATTTGTATATTTATAACTTGTATATTTGTAACTTGTATATTTATAATTTGTATATTTATAACTTGTATATTTATAATTTGTATATTTATAACTTGTATATTTATAACTTTTATATTTATAACTTTTATATTTATAATTTGAATATTTATAATTTGTATATTTATAACTTGTATATTTATAACTTTTATATTTATAACTTTTATATTTATAATTTGTATATTTATAACTTGTATATTTATAACTTGTATATTTATCATTTGTATATTTATAATTTGTATATTTATAACTTGTATATTTATAACTTTTATATTTATAACTTGTATATTTATAACTTGTATATTTATAACTTTTATATTTATAACTTTTATATTTATAATTTGAATATTTATAATTTGTATATTTATAACTTGTATATTTATAACTTTTATATTTATAACTTTTATATTTATAATTTGTATATTTATAACTTGTATATTTATAACTTGTATATTTATAATTTGTATATTTATAATTTGTATATTTATAACTTGTATATTTATAACTTTTATATTTATAACTTGTATATTTATAACTTGTATATTTATAACTTTTATATTTATAATTTGTATATTTATAACTTGTATATTTATAACTTGTATATTTATAACTTTTATATTTATAACTTTTATATATATAACTTTTATATTTATAATTTGTATATTTATAATTTGTATATTTATAACTTTTATATTTATAACTTGTGTATTTATAACTTTTATATTTATAATTTGTATATTTATAATTTGTATATTTATAATTTGTATATTTATAACTTGTATATTTATAACTTGTATATTTATAGCTTGAATACTTATAACTTTTATATTTATAACTTGTATATTTATAACTTTTATATTTATAACTTGTATATTTATAACTTGTATATTTATAACTTTTATATTTATAACTTTTATATTTATAATTTGTATATTTATAACTTGTATATTTATAACTTGTATATTTATAACTTGTATATTTATAATTTGTATATTTATAACTTTTATATTTATAATTTGTATATTTATAATTTGTATATTTATAACTTTTATATTTATAACTTGTGTATTTATAACTTTTATATTTATAATTTGTATATTTATAATTTGTATATTTATAATTTGTATATTTATAACTTGTATATTTATAACTTGTATATTTATAGCTTGAATACTTATAACTTTTATATTTATAACTTGTATATTTATAGCTTGAATATTTATAACTTTTATATTAATTAATTTGTAAGTTTATAACTTTCATAATTATAAAATATCTATACGGATCCAAACCGAAGCTCTTCTGTAACATTGCATTCCCAGCATTATGTGTTTAACTTACACATTTATTTTTTAATTTAAATTTTTATTGTCTATGTTAGTTGTCTTATCACTTTACATTGATATGTTCTGTAAGCTTTATTAACAAACACAAATCCATTATAAGTATAAACCCAGCTGGCTGCTCATTGGTTTTCAGCAGAAACAGATGTTTGCTGCCCCTGGCGGTCAGTCTCTGTCTGATCTCTATGTGAGGGGACACGCCCATCCGCAATACTACAACAATAAACTACAACTCCCAGGGTGCACTGCTCGTCACGGAAGTACTTCCGGTGGCGCTTAACTTCCGTTATTGTGAACGAGAGTGAAGAGGTGCAGAAGGTGAGATGCTCATAATTCAGTGTTACCTTAATAAAAACACATAGCGCTGTCACACCATAACCATTAAACACATGATTAAGCTCATTTATGTGCTAGATAAAGTTTATAAAGTAACGCGCGAGACGTTTTACAGAGTTTACACACTTTATCCCGGGCGTGCGGTGATCTCGCGATACGATGATGTCATAGTCCGAGTGTTCTGCGCAGCGCCGCATGAAGTCTTCCACACGTGTCAGGAGATCTGTGACGAGACTGAGTCTGTACATTATATACATTAATGTTTGTGTAATGTCCTAACTTGTGTGTTTGTCCTGGGCATCAGTGGGTGAATGTTGAGGTGAGATGCCCTTGGAGGTAACATGGCCCTTCCCACACTGCCCCCCCCTGGGCTGGAGGATCTCCAGTCGCGTGATCATGGGCATGGTGGGCTCCTACAGCTTCCTCTGGACCAGTGAGTCTGATTCTGTTCACAATTATCTGACTTATTCAAAGAGCAAGCTCACATATATATATAAAAGATATAAATACTTCATATATTAACTTAAAACTAAAAACAACTCAACCCATCAATGTTGAAATGTTTGGTTGGTGGTCTTACTTTTCAGATGTTAGAACACACAAAACTTTCTATAGAATAGAATTTCTGTGTAAAATCAGTGACATAGTGACACATTGATGTAAGAGACATAAAGACGCACTCAGCATCATCTGACTAAAGTCATCGGTGCACGCTGCCACCTTATTATAAAGAGTGATTGGCACTCATAAAAACTGCCTGCCAGCTGCAATCATAAAACTAATAATATAACAAATATTCTTCAAATGTATTTTGAAGCTATATCAATTTTAAGTGCAGTTCAAAAATGCCGCAACACTGGCGATAAACATACTTCAATCTTCAGAGTACGTATTATTAGTTTATTATTACTTAAATTTTCCTCCTGTGTTTAAAACACATTCCTGACTCTTTTAGGCCCTCCATCATACACCAGTGTACTCTGATTGGTCATATGATGTTCAGCACGTGCAGGAAATGTAACGGCCATGTCCATACTTGAGTTTCAGCTTCTGCATCACCACCAGTGACGGGGAGGATGTTATGTGAAGCCAGTTACTGGTTACGTTTTCTCTTGACCACGACATCTGATTTCTGTTAAAAATGCTAACTCGCTTTATCATGAACTTTGGGATTTGTAACTTCACAGATTGTTTACAGGTACTTACACACACAGGAAATATAAAATGAGGTTTAGAATCTGAGAGATTATTCAAGCTTTGCAAACCAGATCCGCTCATGCTTTTTGGTGGGCAAAATTCTCATTTTGTTTTCAGAACTACAATTGAAATTACTTTTCTTTAATGAAAACTTTCATTTTATATAACAAATGAATAAATTACAGGACCTTGTCAACAAATAAAAGTACAATGTGACTTAAGAAAGGTAGAATTAATAGTTGAACATACTTAAAACACATTTCTATATATAACAAAGAGACAGGCTTAAACTGACCTTCCTTTAAAGAAAGCAGAAATGCAAAATTACTTAATAAAAGATGAGGCAATAACTGAACCAATAGATGTATAGGCAAAATGCTTACTTTAGCATTAATGGTAGATATTTTATTGATTTAGATTTTTTCTGTGTTTTCCATTTATACCACAAATGATTTAATCAGTTTTGCAAACATTATATTGTTTATGAAGATGTATAACCACGTTTATTCATAAACTAAAAAAAATCTAGATGCTACAGTGTTTAGAATTTTTATCAATATTATATGCGCGTCTGATCGAACGAGATAAAAATTAAATTAAAAAGATTTAGGAGATACCTGCTTATTTTTTATTTGTTTAAACTATCCGAACAGTTCCGTATCTGTACAATTGTTTTGTTTTTGTATGGAAACAATCACATTTCAGTTGACCTGTGCATTGTATTTTTGTTTTTTAAGTTATGAAAATATGAAACAGGTCTTTGGGGGCCAATGCCGATAACTGGTATTAAAAAAATACCAACATTGTTATACCAGCCGATATTCTTTGCATATATTATAGTTCATAGTTATATATCAGCTCCAAATTAATAGCGTTTCAATTTTAATAAAAATGAGTGCAGAGTTAAAGCTGAAGGTAGCAGCTTTCTGACAGACAGTATAAGGGCTGAGGAACTGAAAGCCAGTGATGGCGAGGAAAAACTCCAAATGGAGAAAAAACACTAATAGAAAAGGCCCAGCCAGGAGAGAAACTGCTGCATGTCTACAAGCTCAACAGTGCACAACCATCTTTAGAG
This sequence comes from Triplophysa yarkandensis, assembly GCA_033220385.1. NCBI lineage: Eukaryota > Metazoa > Chordata > Actinopteri > Cypriniformes > Nemacheilidae > Triplophysa > Triplophysa yarkandensis. Next base: position 6,905,635 of record CM065671.1, on the reverse strand, counting down.
AGCATTAGATACATTGAAGAAAATAATAAAAAAGTGCATTTTATACTATCCTTAGACTTATTTTCTTTGTAAAGCAGTTTGTGTGCAGGACGGGTTGTAGTGTGATGAGAGCTCTGTTAAACAAGCAGGAGCTAAAACCCTTAAAGTTTTGTAAGTAATCAGCAGAACTTAATAGTCTATAACATATATTACGGGAAGAGATTTAAAACTAGGGTTATGCAAGCAGATTTTCTAGATTTAGTTTTCCTGCATTTTGAACTAACTGTCGTCTCTTTACTTTACTTTTCTAAAGTGAAGATGCAGGGCAACCACTAAGTAATGCGTTACAGTAGTCCAGTAACTGCATCAGCAATACACAACCTGTTTCTTAGTTTTGCTATGTTTCTTAGTTGAATTAAATATTTTCAAAAGACAGATTGCTATCTAATGTTATACCTTGGCCTTTACCTGTATTTGCAGGAGAAACAGTGTAGCCTTTTATTTCCAAATTGTAGTCTGAAATATGTATGGGTTTATGTTTCTGAAGGTGGTACTTTAGTTTTCTTTGAGTTTAAAAGTTAAAAAGGATTATTCATTCACTTTTTTGTGTTTTTTATGTGCTCTGCCAGTTTAGATAATTAAAAGGTAATTAAAGTAATTAAGATAATTAAAATAAAGTAATTAAGATAATTAAAAATTCATCTGGCTGAAAGGAGATATATAATTGAGGATCACTGTTTTGAAACCGATTCTGTGTTTTCATACATACATATAAAAATAACTTTTTTGTAGAGTATTTCAACTCTCTTATGGTCCACAACCGTGATGTTTTGTTGACGCTGGTGGATGAGCGCCCCGAGAATACACCTCTCATCACAGTGTCCAACCACCACTCCTGTATGGATGACCCACACCTCTGGGGTAAGTGGAGTCCAAGCCAAACGTAATAATTAATGCTTACCATTACCTTGTGAATGGAAGTGACGCTGGTTTTTCTGTGCTCTGACCTCAGGAGTCCTAAAGCTCCGGCAGCTCTGGGACTTTAACAGGATGAGATGGTGAGCATGGCATTGGTAGGCTCAGATAATGAAGCTTTTATTGGTTTGACTTCACATTCTTTTCTCCCTCTATGTTTAGGACTCCTACAGCCTCTGATATCTGTTTTACCAAACAGATTTACTCAAGCTTCTTCAGCAGAGGCAAGTGTGTGCCTGTGGTTAGAGGTAAGGTCACCCTAGACAACTCTTTACACTGCCTATGTGCAAAGATATGAGGTCGTTGTGTTTAGAAGTTAAGTATTTCAAGCAAATGTTTGTAATATACAGTAAGGTCAATAAGTGTTTCAGCCCCTATGACTTTGCAAGTTCTCCTACTTAGAAATCATGAATTGGTCTAGAATAGTCAGCATACGTGCATTTCCACTGTAGGAGACCGAATAAAAAAAAAAATCAGAAAATCACATTGTATGATTTTAAATTAATTTATATGTATATTACTGTTTTAAGTAAGTATTTTTGGAACTTTTTATAAGAAAATAGAATCAGACTTCTAATCCAATGGAAATAGGGCCTACAGCGATTTTTGGTTAGTATAAATAGCATATAACTAAGAAGTGCTGCTACTTTCAGTTGGTGTAAATCAATTTCTATTTTCACTTGATGCAAAAAGCATCTGCCATTCTTTTTTTTGTTTAACACTGTTGTACGGATAGTAGAGGAAACTCCTGTCCCATTTCATTTAGCAGTGTGGTTAGGGTTACAAATCACGCAAAGCCGAGCAGCCAGCTAAAGGCAGAGTAGATGATTTATAAAATGCTTATGTTCCCCGGCTAGCAAAACAATCATATGATCCCTCCCTCAAGCGAATCAACACCCAAAGCCACACCTCCTCCCAAACACATTAACGCATGGACCTGTAGCTGTGTGGGTATTGTAGTTTGCTCGTAACTTTGCAAATATGTAAACAGTTCCTAAGCGTCATGCTTGGTTACGCTAATGTTGAGATAATGCATTATGCCAACACAGCATGCATTACTTGCATAGGTACAAATCATGATTGCAGCAAACCATGTGTCTTTACCTACCTGTCTAGAAGAAACACTGTAATCATCTTTTAAAAACTTTAAAAAAAGTGTGCTGACGCAACACATCTTTCTTTTGGTATCATTTTAACTGTCACTTGGAGAAACAGAGGTACCTGATCTCTTTCCGGGAGCAAAATTTGGTTGAAGGTTTTTAACTTTATGCCTTTGACAGAAGATGTATAATGTGTGATAGCTATCAGGATGTTAGGAGAAATTTATCTGGACAGAATTGCCTACCCTGCATTTAATGTAGCCGGATATCACAGAGAACTGGGAGTCCCAAAAAATTACTTTTCTAATAATTCTGAAATGCTTTTTCTTAAGTACATAGTTTTCTAAATCTGAAACGCAACGGTGCATTTGTCTCTGGTTATCAGGCGATGGCGTGTATCAGAAAGGAATGGATTTTCTTCTGGACAGACTGAATCATGGGGAATGGGTGCATATATTTCCGGAGGGTACGGATAATGTCCTCTTTTTTTTAACACTAAGATTTTCAAACATTTGAAATACTGCTAACAAAATTTGTTTTCTTCTCAGGTCGAGTCAACATGAATGGGGAGTTCATAAGGCTGAAGTGGGGTAAAATTGCTCCTTTTTTATGAATACATATGTTCTGTTGTAGGTATAAAAAAAAAGATTTTATTGTTTCTTGACAGGAATTGGACGTTTGATAGCTGAGTGCACTCTACACCCAATCATTTTACCTTTGTGGCATATAGGCAAGTAATGTGAAGTACATGCAAACAGCTCTTTGAGGTCTTCAGCAAGGTCCTTCTTAAAGAGCCTCTTTGATAGTAATAATAATATTAATAATCTATTGTTTAAGTCCTCAACTGACATATGATTAAATCTTTAAAGACAGCATTATTATTCTGATTAGTGATGTTGTTTCTTTGCCTATTTGCCTATTTATCTGTAAAACAACTGGTTTCAGTTCCTGGCACATGATGATGCCCGCCTTATTATATGCCTGCTTTACTCTGATTGGTCACATCCAAGTCCACTGTTACTGGTCAACTGTGTTCAGCATGTTTCGGAATTATCGCTTTAGTCAACCCGATGGTGTCTTTAAAACAGATTTTTGTTGGTTTATGTATACTGATTTATATTGGTCCAGTCATTTCAGTAGATGCTCAATTAATTCCCCTTGCACCTTAACCCTTAGTAGGAAGCAACTATGTGTATGTGTATGCGTATACATTGCCCAGCATCTACAAAAACTGCAGCTCTTGTAGCATGTTTCGGTCTGCAGTGGTCATTATTAAAAGTGGTCCATGGTCCAAGGAAAGAACATCAGTTAACCAGCCGCATGGAGAGTGTGGTCTTATCCAACAGATGAGTTACTGTAGCTCAGACTGCTCAAGAAATTAATGCTGGTTTTGATAAAAAATATGTTAGAACACACAATGCATCAGTTTGTTGTGTATGGGGGTCTGATAAATTATGTTTATTAAGCCTCTAAATTTTCCAGATCTTTCTCTAATTGAGCTATTAAAATATTACATTTTAAGCATATATGTGCTTTTATAAATAAATGTATTGTTTGTTCTTCGACTTATGTTTTTCAGGTATGAATGATGTCCTGCCAAATGAAACTCCATACATTCCTCGAGTGGGACAGGTTACTGCTAGTCATTTGTCTTTTTCTTTTGTTGACCCACATCAGAGTATTGAGTGCATCCCTCTTTTTCTGCAGAAAGTAACAGTCCTAGTAGGAAAACCATTTACAGTCAAACACTTATTAAACACACTAAAAGCAGAGAACTGCAGTCCGGTAAGTTTGAGTTTTTCTAAACACTGGTGATTTTATTAACAAATCTGACAGAAGAGTACTTTGCTTTTCAGATAGAAATACGGAAAGCACTGACAGACTTTATTCAGGAGGAATTTTACAGTTTGAGAAACCAAGCTGAGGCTCTCCATTGTAGGACAAAGAGTTGTGCATGAGACAGTGGCAGATGTCTTGACAAACCTCTCGTATCCACATGATTTCAACATGGATGCATGCTTGAGCTATAAACGGGATTGATAATTGACTTGTTACTGTAAGAAATCTTCAAGATGAATCAAATGAATACCACTGTAGACTTCTATCTGTGAAGCACAAAATAATGACATTTATTTTAACGGTGCACCCAGGATGATTAAAGGATTTTAACAAATGTTTAAAAAAGACAAAAATTGTTAAACTAAATGTTTTCTTTGATGGGATGTAATCGTTTTTTGTGTTTGCTTCCGTTTGTCATCACCAATATGTAAAATAATTTATACCTGTAACTTTAATTGACCCATTACTGTTTTGCTGTAGGAATTTACACGTATGCGTCATGAATTTTTTTCCCCTTGGAGTTTTAGACCTTATTTCAGGAACTCATTTTGTGTGCTCTCCTCATTGGTCCAAACATTTATGAAGAGCGGGATTAAAAGTTTACAAACAAAGCTGTGCTTTTAGGACTAATGTCAATTGTTCAATCATCCTTAAATCCACAGAAATGAATCCTTCTTTTATATCAATGGAAGGAGTAAAGGGACAGGTTTGAAGTGTTCTCAAAGCCCGGACTGTTCAGAATCAAATATTGGGATTTCTACCTTTTGGTTTTTGGTAGATTGCTGAACTTGTATGTTGTGCATCCTTGTTCTACTTTTCTACTTCACATGACTCAGGAGAATCCAGGACTTTTTACTCCCTTTGATTTATGTTTAACAAAAAAATATCTTTTTTGAGAAATAAACTTTGCTGATTTGATGTTTTTGTGAACTGTTGTCTCTTCAAGTTTTTACATTTAAACATATATTGTATGTTCAGTTATAGAGATGAACAGACTTATCAAAGACGAACAGAATAGTGCTAAGAAAGCTCAGTAGTTGATCAGTACTGTATGTAGAAGGTTAAACTTCACACAGACCCGTGAATGAAGGCCCAAATCCACAGCCTCATTGAAGACACTTCTATAAGACGTCTTAGGTGTGCTGTCAGAAAGACTTTCACAGAACTGTACGGTTTATGATGTTTGAAGAGGCCGGCAGGATGGGTGAATACAGATCTCAGAACAGGGTGTAAGTTGCTCCCAATCTCCCATAGATGCATAAAGAGGAATCAGCTCTGATGGAGGATCTTAAAGATTGGAAAGAATCTTGAGTCTGCACATTTGAAGGCAAGCCATGTAAAATCACTTTGGGATGTAAGCTGCACCCATGGGGGTGTTGGGACCCCACACACTTATCATGGGAGAAGGAATCCCAGGAATGTCACTGACACTGTCATGGAGACAATGGGCCTCAACCAATCAGACTCAAGATCATCATGAAGCCCCTCGTGAAATGTTCAGTGTTTATAGAGGGGGGAGCAGGACTAGTTAAACGAGTATAACGCACAGGTTAGCTGGTTAGAGGTCAGTGACGTCTCCAGAGGGTGCGCGCGCGCTGTTGTGTCATTGTGACGTCACGGTCCGGCTCGCAGAAGATGGCGGCTGTGAAGACGCTCTCAGATAAGCGCAGGAAGATGTTTCTCTTCTGTTTCCTGTGCGCGTTGGCTTCGGTGAACAGCGACGACAGAGTCCCGCTGCTGCTGTGGACCAGTGACGGGTAAACCGCAGGGTTTCATGCGCTCGTGTCTTATTAAAGGGCTTAAACAGAGGAAAAGAGCTAGCGGTGACTAGCGCAGTGTGACGTGCGCTGTCCAGTCCTGACTGACTGAACACTTGAATCTGTTTATCAATGCTGTCTCTACGGAGTCTTATCATGCAAGACTCGTATAATACTGATGAGGCTTTATTCTTTATTCATCTAGCTGTATAAACTGTGATGTTGTTACGTCACATGTAATGTATTCAGAAGTAACGTACAGAGATATTCATATCTTTGACGTCATCTGAATGACCACATGTCTGATTGTCCTCTCAGGTCAGCTCTGTCTTCTGTGGACGGTCCATCATCCGGTCACACTGTGTCTGCGGAGGAGCTGGGATCATATGTTAGGAGAGCACTGAGTTCTTCTCCTCACAATCTTCTGCTCTTCCTTCAGGATCAAGTAAGCACACACAGAAAGATCTCCATCACAGAATGTCTCCGGCCCCAGACTCGAACCCACAACCGCAGGGTTAGGAGTCTCACTCCAGTACGCCATGAGTTCAGCTCTAACTGTTTGTGTGATTGTAAGAAAGCTTTTCAAGACGGCTGGATTAGAGAAAAAGATCCATATTTCACTCCAATGCTGATCCTGTTTCAATATAGAGAAGAATTAGACCCGCTCCATCTCGCCACATATAAACAGTGATCACACATTTATGAAGTACTGTGTCAGCCTTGTTTATAAACGACTGATGCTTTTCTTCCATGATCTTCTTCAGTTGAGTGTGGAGGACTTCACAATGTATGGAGGAGTGTTTGGAAACAAACAGGACAGTGTTTTCCGCAATCTCGAGGTATGTGGACTTTTTCCTAAGTCCAATCATAAGAGATGAGTTGAGCGCCAGGTCACATAAAGGTTTGGCATAACGAGAAATTCAAAAATCGCCTATAAAGGCATATCATTTATTTTAAAATATCACATGGAAAAAGATTTTGCTAGAGATGTATTGTCAACGTGATCCGATGAAGTAGTTTGATTGTTTTAATGTTGATCTAACATCTGATTAGAAGGAATCACCACTGATGGACAGTAAACTCCTTCATCGCCGCATTACTGTACAAGGACCTAACCACGGAAAACAACAAAATCATTTGATATGTGTAACATCTGTGACACGCTCTGACAAAATCGCTTTGCTTCTTTGAACTTTGTTTTCTGATTAACATGGCATAGCAATCTACTGTTCAACTGACATGCTAACCTGGGAATTGTAAATGTCAGTTTTATTCTATGAAATTCACATATTTGTAGGGGGCTCTGCGGTCGTCCTCATCCTTGTGGTTGCCGTCTGTATCGTCGGCCGCGGCCGCTTCCGTTGGCACTCTGCTCCAGAATGAGATCGAGACGGCTCCTCTCTACATGAACCCGGACACCCTCGCTCAGTTGCGGCTCAATGCTTCTGTTGCCGCCCTGCTGGTGTTCCGCCTCCCTTACAGCGGCGGGTAAAAATGTTATAGGGCTACATTCACAATGGAACACTAGCAAGGAGTTCATTACTGTATTACAACCTACAGTTTTTTACAGACAAAATATTAATAAATTGTCAATTTTTTTTAAAACACAATGAAATTAAGGAAAGGAATATGATGCAGTATTTAAAAGAAAGGAGAAAATAAATGCAAGTCTCTAAAGCTGTTCTCTGTCTGCAGGGTTGATATGATGATGTCTGCTAAAGAGGTTCTCAGTGACAACGGTGGGTACCCAGTTCACACTGCAGTTGTTTATGCTCATCATAAAACATGAATTTTGCTTGTTGCAGATGAGGTGATCGGTCAAGTGTTGAGCATCATGAAGACTCAGTCTGTGCCATACACCGCTTTGCTCACAGCGCTTCAGCCATCACGGGTAAGATGTCTCCACTACATCATTTAAAATGTAACATCCCTCTGTGAGTTTTTCTGTGTGGTTTTGAATTTAAGGGTGCGATAATGCAGTTTATTTTTGTTAATGTGAACGTATACAAATATGAATGCAAATTTGACCAAAGGCATCAAATCGAACCGAAAGGAGGAAGTAAAAATAAGATATGACAGGAAAACCTGTATATATGAATATATGGGGTCTTAATGTGTTACTCTCTTGCTACACATACCGTTGTATGCTAAGGCATACAATGAGAATGAATAACCCAGAAAACCAAATGATTCAAACATCATAAGAAATGGCATCACTATATTGTTTTATACATATAGAAAAATTCACAAATTCAGCTCTGTGTCCAATATAAGATTGGGTGTTTAATGTCAGAAGAAAATGAAAATGTGATGAATGTTTGTGTCAGGGGGTGGAGGAGGTTTCACTGGCCGTGCATTCTGCCGGGAGTAGATCTCTTCTACAGTCAGGGCGTGGGGAAAGTCCTGCTCCGTACCCACCCATAGAGTTCAAGGAGAAGGGCTCTACGTGCATTCTCCTGTGGGCAGAGAAGCTAGTAGTGAGCCAGTATCGTTCCGGAAAATGGGAAAGACACGACCTTGCCTCCAAAACCTTTGGTGAAGGTGTGTCGCCCAACCTGGATGGATCATTTTGCAACGAGACTCACTCACGGTAAACTGTGGCCAAATCATTTTCAGTTGTTTCAAGTTCAGTCACTGATCATAGTGTTGCAAGTTGAGAATTAAACTCTACTTACTAAACCAAATTTTCTACATTCAAAAAGCAAAAGAAAATATTTAGTATTAACATCAGTAAACATTATTAAACTTTATACTACAATATTTTGGAAATTCTAATGTCGATAAGAGTTGGTGACTATTTAAGTTTACTGCAGTAAAGAACGTACTAGTCGAGTGTTATGGTCAACTGTGTTCAGCGAAAATGTAAATGTGTAACGTTATAATTTCACTTGACTATAAGAGTAAAAGCTATCAGATAAAAAAGATATATTTAAAAAAGTAGAAAAAATATAAATATGATCAACCGTACCAAATTACAACCACATTTAGTCCCCTCTAAAGAAAGAAAGAGCATTGAATGTCTGATTTTAATTTAAGAAAGTCTAACCTTCATTTAGTGGAAACAAGTAGTCATTTTGATGGATCTTCTTAATATAAGTTTCATTTGAATTTATTACTATTTTATTTACTTGTATTATATATAAAATTTTCCAGACCTTTATACAAAAGGTAAATGTTATTGTATTGTATTATAACTCAGAAGGCACATTCTGGTAGTTCTGATAATAATTATTTTATCCTACCTCCAGGCAACAAGGATAATCATTATGTTTGATTAGCTTTAAAGTGATAGCTCACCCCAAAATGAAAATTCTGTCAAGGTTTACTCATCCTCATGTTACTTTAAACACAAGTTTAACTGTTTCGTACAGTTATTACATGCCAAACCTTTGGCAGATGAAAGAATCTTAGCTGTACATGTTGAGGGTAGAACAAAATAAATAATAAGAGAAAGTAGTGACGTGTCGCAGTGGGAGAGGGGTTGCCTTGAAGGTGTTTTATCATAGGTAAAGACAATATTAATAATCTTACTATTGTATTTACACTGAATATTCTTTACTGGATGATGATTAGACACGTAACAACTTTAGTAAGTACTTCAAATTATATATCCAACTGGGCTAAACTGATGGATATATATTATTTTCTTTTATTCATCAATGTAAGTGAATTTTCCAGACCAATGCTGGAAAGCACATTCAGAGACTGGACCTCTTTGAAATGTACTTGCTTTACTGTATACTTTGGGAATCTTGTCCCATGCATGTCTGTGACGTTCAAGCCCCCCGGCAGTTGTGTATTTCATCCATATCATTTTTCTTTCTATTAATAGGCTGGTTCTGAACTATGAGGATGTCCTGAGTTTCCATTCCTTCAGGCTCATGTAAGTGTCTCATTCGCACGTCTCTACTTCTTTCTATCAGTGCTATGTGATCTAAGGAGCTTTTACTCCATATCTCCTCAGTTTTGTCATGAACCAGCGTCACTACCAGGTTTCTGCCCGCCGCTGGTTCACCATGGACTTGCTTCAGTTGGAGTATGATGGTAAAAAAGCCTTATTCAACGGCAGCCGTCACGTCTACGCTCCTGCTGAGTATTCATACCGCTGTGCGTCTGTCAGTAGTTCACACTTCCCTCAACTGTTTCCACACTCGGCTAAAGACAATGCCAATGAGTGGCAGATCTCATTCCATGACTTGCAGGTATGAAACCATAGAAAGAAAAAGAATGATTGTTAAATGCAGGAAATACTAGGTAGTGATCTACCAGATCTTTGTGTATTATGTTGAGTTCAATGGCGCAACAGTGGAGAATCTCATTTAAAAGATTCTCATTTATAGAACGAGAAGTGGAGAATCTCATTTAAAAATGAATGAAAAGAGCTAGCCATTCAACTTCTTTGTCCATAACAGCTGTGCCAGAATAGGATCTGTCCATGGTGCTGAATCAATTTAAGCCATTGGAGAACTTTTTTCTTTTCATTTTCTGTCATTTAAGACAGCTCTGCATCCTGCTTTGGCCTCTGTCAAACATGTCAGTGATTTACAAACAATTTCAGTTCATTCTTTGTGCACTAAATTCCCTCTTAGGAGGCCTTACCTGGTCTGTATGCCTAAATGCTTCGTAGGGCTTCTCCCCATTCACTTGTCAGATACTACGGCTAGCAGTTATCAGGACCCAGTTTGTTTTGGGATTGGCTCTTCAAAGCCTGACTCTATACCTCTCTTTTAGCATACATCTCACAAAGAGCACTTTGTTGTTTAGTTATTTAAGTTTAGCTATTTTTCAAGTAGAGGTTGGATCCAGATCCAGTCTCCTCCAACTGGATTTTAATGGTCAATAGGCAGTTTTGTCACAAGACAAGACATAAAGGATCATTTGACTTTATTAGATTACAGTGTATTATCATATTTCTGTCTTGTCGTACAGATTCAGGGCTTCAATGTGGCCGGCAAGGAATTCTCCTACGCCAGCGATTGTGCTGCTTTCTTCACGCCGGGTATCTGGATGGGTTTGGTCACGTCTTTCCTCATGATGCTTGTTCTCATCTACGGCCTGCACATGATCATGCAGCTTCGCACCATGGACCGCTTTGATGATCCCAAGGGTCCGGCCATCTCTGTGCCTCAAACAGAATGAGGGTGTCCATCTGTGTTTCGTGAATATTAACCTCCAGTCATTATGTGTGATAATCCTTGATGAGCTAATTCAGTTTAAATTTAAAAATACACCTTTTAATATGTTGTGACCGGATGACCTTTGACCACTTTTTGTTTCCTTTACAGTGAATATGTTCTAGTTGATACATCTTTTTAAATGTGTGTTATATTTTGCACACTATATTTGTTATTAAAGCATTTAGAGTAACAGAGATAGCAAGGATAGTATCAGACGGTATGCTTAAAATCTCATTCTCTCGTGAGACTTTTATTTGAATCTGCTTGTTCAACTCAAATGTTTGTTCAAATGTTTGAATAACAAACAAAAACACACATTTTATCCTTGGGCTTACTACATTATCGTAAGATACAATAGTTTGATGTTTTGATGTGGCTTGTAATTGTAAATATGATGAGGAATTATTGCTGTGTAATGTATATGATGAAAGATTATTTATGTGCTGTGTGTATGTTGTGTATTTATTCCAGAGTGTGCTGTTGTCTGCTCTTGTTCTTCAATATGTTCATAGTGTTTGTTTTATTGACCACGAAAGAAAAAGTGAAATCAAGATCTGCTGTGTATTCCTGTACATTATGTTGTAATTATTTCCAACAATTTAAGAAACCACAGAGTATGTGGTGATGAGAGTATATAATTCATGTAGCAATATTTGAGAAATGTTGGAGCTTCTGTTTAATAAACACAAAGGAGAAATATAAATACATCTGCTCTTCTATTCTTTCTCAATGCTTAATTTGGACAAACAGACCCTGATTTACCACACAGAACCCGGTCGCAGACGGCACTTGAATTGACAAACTAATGACGTGTACATAGAAATGATACTGACACATACCTGTCCACAAAACAAAAATCTTTACAAGAAAGGTCAGGATCATAACACTATAGAGGGTCATAACACCTCCATGGGGATTAGGCTGCTATAAAAATATAACAAAAAACATGCAATTATCTGATATGGAAATCAGTTGGACTTTTATCTGTGTATAAATGAAATCTTCTTTTAATGTTTTGGGAAAGAGGGGACACACTCCCCTGTGTGTATACTTTAAACCCACAGTGATGCTTTTTACACTTTGTACATCATCCCCCACTATATGAAACCGAGGAGCTGGTTTATTCACCTCTTTTGATCCACCAGTAAATCGCTCCAAAAATAAATTTCAATCAGGCCTAGACCAAAATGTCCAAGTGATCTTGAAGCATCATTGCCCAGTTCATTTATACCCAAACAAGGTCATCTAGGGAAGAAAACTCACCATGTTTTATTAGAAACAGCCTAACCGGGATAGGTGAAAAAACACCATTTAGGAATTTTCAAGACTGAAAACTTTCCATGAGTATTAAAGGACATATATAGGAATTTATAAAAATAAATGGGAATTAATGGGATTGAACTGGTCATTTGTAAAACTGCAGTTTAGTGTTTAACAGGGATCTCAAATGTAGATGCAATGTAATCTGCAAATACTGGTTAAATACTTGGTTAAAATAAGTGGACATACATGCACAGAACACACTGCTTATACTGCAGACCACACCCCTTACACAACATAACAGAGAGCACCTCTTCAATCATCTATAATAAGTTCAATAACTCAAATATTACATAAATTTATGTGTAAAAAATACTTGTGCTATGGCTAAGCTATAGTGAAACAAAATTATACTGTTATTGGCCAACGCATTGACTGAGCAGACATTAAGTTGAGAAAATAAATCTGTCTAAAAAATAGCATCCCTCACAAACAACATGGGTTAACTTCAAGGTACCAATGGAAATTTTGTGGAAAAGTTCTAAAATATTTAGGCCCCTTTGCAGCCCGAGACCAAAACTAATTTAGATCTTGAACACAACACCCATAATACAAGTGAAATTGTACCGCTGCTATTCTTGATCTACATGACATCACTGGGATTCATCATTCGAAAGCATGGCTTCTCCTATCACTGTTATGCAGATGATATGCAGTTCCACCTTGCGTCTTATTCTGAAGATTCAGACGTGTCTCTCACTCTTGGTCAAAATCCATCACCTACTGCTAAACCAAGCAAAAACTAAACTTCTTGTCATTCCCACCAACCCAGAGACATGTCACAACATCTCTAATCAACTAGAATCATCAATCATCGTGCTCACTAGGACAGCCAGAAACTTTGTAGTAGAAATTCAGCTAGAGTTTGCAGATTATATAGCCAGCACAGACAGATCCTGCAGATTACTGCTGTACAGCATTCAGAAGGTCAGATCTTTCCTCTCAGAGGATGCTACATAAGTCCAGACTCTGGTCCTGTCCAGGCTGGACTACTGCTATGCTTTGCTTGCTGGACTCCCAGTTTGCACAACCAAAAGTCTGCAGATTATATAGAATGCGGAGGCAAGAGTGGTTTTCAAGGAACCATAAAGGACGCACATCTCTTCATCAAGCTTTATTGCACACTCCCCATAGCAGCTGGCATTGAATTGAAAGCTATCCTCAGTACCCCCTATCTTCCTTCGCTAATTCACAGGTATTTGCCCTCCAGATCCCTACGCTCTGCTAAAGTACAACGTCTTTTGGTATATTAGGGGTTACATTTGAGATTAAGAATAGAGTGTGTGCCTAGTCTAAGAACGGACACATTAAAAACTTAATATTGATTATATTATCAATCAATTATATTAATATTATTAATGTCCTGATGACTTTATTATGAGTTTACAATTATTATTTTTACATTAAGTCATTTACATCAAAGATTTGAGGATACAATGAAGCTGTAAATAGATTTACACATAAAAGATTACCACAGGTGAAGTTCACATAGTTACACAAGACAAGATAAAACCTATAGAAGGGAATGAAAGGTTATTTTGTTTGAAAAGATTGAGCAGGTAAGAAAAGAGGTTTGAGAGATTAATGTGTAGATGAAAAAGTTTTTTGGCTTGAGACTGAGTTTGTCATATACGTTGTAAGGTGCAGATGCAGAGAGCAAGAGCGATTTCTTAGCCTTTTGTGATGGCACCATAAGATGTTTCTCATTAACTCAACAACTCTTGTCGCCACGTTCTGTATCATCTGCAGAGGTTTGATTTTGCACATTGGGAGTCCAGCAAGCAGAGCATTGAAGTAGTCCAGCCTGGACTAGAATTTGTGTAGCATGCTCCGAGAGGAAAGGTCTGATCTGCCTAGATGTTGCAATTTCAAAACTTCACCTCCACATGATACCCTGAAAGATCTACCTGATAGGTACGATTGAAACAACTGGAGGGCCGTCAGAGACGCCCATCCCCTTAAGAGTGGAAAGGAGAATGCAATGATTAACTGTGTTAAAAGCAGCAGAGAGGTCCAGCAGGATGAGCACAGGTGATTTAGAGGCTGCCCTTGCCAGCCTTAGGTCTTCAACAGTGGAGAGGAGCGCCATCTTTTTAGAGTATCCCTTTTTGAAGCCTGATTGGTCTTTGTCCAGGAGTGCATAGTAAGGAAGGAGGAGAGTTGGCAGGAGAGATACGTGAAGTGACGTGATCAGAAGTGACGTAACTTGTGGCCAAGTAATGGTACCAAATTCCATACTTCCATACTTGGAATTTGTTCACTGCATTAAACCCATCCCAGTGCACACGAACAGTAAGTGAACACTCCCACACTGTGAGCATACACCCAGAGCAGTGGGTAGCCATGCTACGGTGCCTGGGGACCAGTTGGAGGACCGATGCCTTGCTCAAGGGACTCAGCTCAGTCGTGGTATTCCTGCTCATACCGAGTGTCGAACCAGCAACCTTCACGAGTCCAACACTCAAAGCAACCGGCCATGACTGTCCCTGAGGTACACCGGTGCCAAGATGTAGCGTGTAGTTTTCCAAAAGTGCAGGATTCAGAGAGGGTTTCTATAACAACGGAGTGCTGTGGGCCTCTTTAAAAGCAGTAGGAAATGTGCCAGAGTTAAGAGATGAGTTGATGATGGGGGATAGAGCAGGGACGACTTATAGAGAGATGTCTTGCTGGAAGTGGGTGGGGAAACCTCCTTGACCTGTCACGATCGGGGGTCCCATTTCGTGACATGTAACAGGGTTATGACAACAAAATTTTATCTGAATCTGAATCTGAATAGGTTCTAGTGGGCAGGTAGTCGAGTGGGTGGATGCGGTTATTTTTGTAACATCAGAGAAAGAGTGAAGAGAGGTGGTCAGAGGAGTCAGAGCATGGTCCAGCGGAAGTCAAGGGTGAGAGGAGAGTGCATGGGTGGGTTATGTCTAAAAGTTACAAGCGAGGAAGGGGGTGTTATGTCCGGAGCTATCATGTCGAGTGACGTGAAATGATTGAATGTGTGCAGCGGAGTTACCTGAGTGTTATAAGTCGAGCAGTAGCATGTGTAGACAAGATCAAGTAGATAAACAGAATTGTGTGACACCTCTGTGGGAAGCCGCTTTAGGTCAAACGATGCGCTGAGGTTGTTGAAATCAGCGGCTGAGGGTTTCTCAAGGTGGATGTTGAAGTCTTCAGGTATCAAAGGAGGTGTTCCATCCTGTGAAAAAGATGCAAGGAGCACATCCAACTCCTTTAAAAAAATCTC
This sequence comes from Triplophysa yarkandensis, assembly GCA_033220385.1. NCBI lineage: Eukaryota > Metazoa > Chordata > Actinopteri > Cypriniformes > Nemacheilidae > Triplophysa > Triplophysa yarkandensis. Next base: position 6,890,250 of record CM065671.1, on the reverse strand, counting down.
CAAGCTGACTGGGGGGAAATGACTACAAAGAGATTTCTAGAGAATGCGTAATAGTTTACCACGTACGATTTCAAAGGAGTTGTCACACGACGGTGTTAGCGTTTTAAACCTCAGTTCGTTTGGGATGAGTAGACTTGTTGCCCTGCCTCTACCAGATGTGCGTGGGTTATGGTAGAATGTGTAGTTATTAGAGAGGGCAGTGGGTGGGTCACTGTCCTCAGGTTTGATCCAGGTTTCAGTAATTGTTAGAACAGAGAGACCAGACTGTTTAGCTATGGTATGAATAAAGGCAGTGTGTTCACAAGCCTATGGGAAAAGTGAGTGAAGAAGAAGCAGATGTAGTAATAGCACTCAGGTTATTAATGTTGCACGTCCTACGACATGACCCAGAGGGCCAGTCCAGTTCTTGTTTGAACTCACAAAATTGTACATTACTTAATGGTTTAAAAACTGTTTGTTGCTTTGAGGAAGAAGTTACTCAAAAGTGATTCAAGGAAGTTATTCTGACATGTATAAATCACGTTCGATTTAGTTGTTTCATTTATGTTCTCAATAGATTTTTAGTGGTCTGCACATAATGAATTTAAGTTCACAACAAGATTACAGAAAATCCACTTTTTTGTTGAACAAATATGTAATTAAATTACATGGAAAAGTTTTCCTTAATTTTATTAAGTTCATTGAACAAGTACTTTTTGAGTGTTACTGCTCAAAACACACACATGTGTAAACACAATAATCCTGGATAATAAACAAAAAATCAGATCCAACATGCACTTTCTCATGTGTGAATGCATTCTCTAGGTGGTTACAAAAGGTGACATCCTTTTCTTATCTTGAAGTGTGCTTAACCCTCCCACTGCCAACCTGGAAGTGTAAGAACTCAGGCTTATTCAAAATGATCCAACAAATGCAAATGAACTCCAACACCAACATTGAAAATTCTCATTGACGTGGATCCAACAAGTGGTTTCACACTAAACTATGACAATTACATTGGTAGAGTTGGATCAGTGTATATGAGCCATAAGGACACTCCTCACATTAGCAGCTTTTACATATGTGTGCCGGTATGAGGCAAGGCTTTCTTAGGGCCGGGCTGATTCAAGAGCTTCGGACCTAAGATGCATCTCTTTGGTCTGGCAAGTAACATACACTACTTGACTGGAAAGAATGAAGTTCAATCATACATCACAAAACCCACACGATAGAGAAATCTGTGGGTGTTGTTTGCAAGTAAATGATATTAGCTTGCAAGTTAAAAGTATGTTATGACAATATTGTTTTGGGTTAACAGTTGATTAAATTAAATTGGAATACAAATTTAACATTCAGGAATGTATTTATTTAATATAAATAATACATCATAAAATCAACATTTTATGTAAAACAATCTATATATATCTATATCACATTTAATAGACAGATTAGTAATAGTTTCTGGTATTTTGTAGTTTGAGAAAAGATATTTTCTTGTGATTTAAATCTTGCAGTTTAACTCTGGAACACACTGAAGTTAATATAGGAGCTTGCTGTATTAAATCTGTAGTGCTCATTATTTCTGGGTTTACTTTAATAGTGATGAACGGATGAGACATGTTATGAGGAATGAACGTTTTATGATTTACAGCTGGGCACTATAATGTGGGATAAACATTCATTCAGCAAGTATCAGAAAGCCTCATGGGCCTGACTCACACTTGACTCAGTGATAGTGAATCAGACAGGAAAAATGACAAAGGATGCCTTTCTCTTCTTTCATGTAGAAAATAAATATCAATATCAATTTCTGTGTGTCAGATACAAAAGGAGCGAGATATTACCCACGGCAGCAGTAGATGAACCTGATCTGTCATTTAGTCCATTTAAGACGCATATGTTACTAATTCTCTTATTTAGAGAATACACCAAAGCACAGATTGTTCAATATAGAAATGCAATGTGATTAAGCAAGCGATGGATACGATTTGAAAAGCTTTTAGAAAAAAACATTAGAAAGAGTTTCATATGTTGCTGTAAAGGAAGCAGGTGGAAACCAGCAAAATATGAGTCAACTTCAATCCAGTAAACAAGGCTTTAACTTCTAACAATAATCCAAAGGTCCAAAGCTCAATTTAAGTTTATAAAATACCACGAGCAGCGGATACACAATGACTCATGATGACTCCTCGGTGAACACAGAGAATAAAGGGATTCCTCATGATAAAAGAATGCTCTCATTTGCATGCTATAGGTGTGACTTTACATTTAAACCTGTCTCAGTGATCAGATGGCCCATTGTGAAGTCAGTTATATGTTAAACGCTGCTATGAACTGACTTGGATTTGCACCATAGAATGGCCATTCAGCCGGCGTGGGCCACCATGAGGTTTCACACCTTACTTTGTCCTGTAAATGTACACAAGTCTACAGCCTTTAACAGGAAGGAATCTGTTTTATGCAAAATACAAGAAAAGGAGTTTTCTCTTGGAAAATAATTTAAAGTTTACATTACAAATACAAACTTTGAAGCATTCAGGTTCAATTGAAACCCTGTTTTTTCCTCATAACCAGTGTTGAACTTTGACAGAAAATCCTGGAAAAAAGTTTTTCTCATATTTTTGTCATTTACATAATTGTAATCAAATTTTCGTCTATTTAAACTATTTAAATCTCCTTAAATGTAACAGGTTTAACTTTAGGCTACTTTAGAATAAATGTATTTAAATGTCAAAGTCAATCAAGGAGCTTGTTTGACATAATGTAATTTACTGTAGATAAATTATAAATGTAATTGTAACACAGATGAATGATTATTTCAACAACATGTCCCAGTTCAAATCTCCATTAACTCGCTCAGTAAAGGGGCGTATCCGTTCAGTACATCCGACCAATAAAACGGCTAGTCACTGCTCCCACTCGAACGCTATTGGCACATGACGCTTTGAAAAAATCTGCGCATGCGCGTTGCACACATACGGTTTGCGCTACAAAGCACAAGAAGTGAGATGAGATGAATTAACAATAATGAGCAAATGCATTCAGTGAATGTTATGTTTGTGCTTACAGCAGCACAATGTAATAAATGTCGTTTTAAAAGCGTCTGGCGTTAATAAACTCTTCATAAAGTACATGTCTTTTGTTTTACTCGGGTGGGCTGGCGTCATCATGATTGACGGGGCTATCCACCAATGGCGTGGCTGTATTGAGATGAAGCCCCTCCCCGTGTGTGTTCCGTGTGGATGATCCCATGAAGTGCGCGTGCATCTGCTGATCACTCGGAGTGTCTCACTCTTCTCTGCACAGCTGTTTGTTTACTCACAACACTCTGATCAAGGGTAAGATTTACACTTCATGTTAAATTCAACATGTTCTCATTTATCTCTGTTTGTGGAGTAAAGTTTGACAAGTCTAAACACTTTATATTCGACATTAAATCACAGTGCACGCATTGGCGGGGATGTATTGTTTATTTGCTTCTTTCACAGAGAACCTTTATTATGTATTTTTTTACCGGGTTGTGTTATATATGTATAGATGTAAATAAAGAATTGTATAGAATTAAAACTCTATTTTATAAAGTGTATTTTAAACGATAAATCAGCAGCGCTTGTGCTCACGCGCTCGGGGATTTAAAAGGGCGCGAATCTCGCGCGGTGTATTCATGTTCCGGTGCGCTCGCGCTGTAAACCTCCGCTCGCCTTCCTTTAAATCTCCTCAACGAGCTCGAGACGGGTCAGATTTATTTCAAATATTTTAATAAAAACATTTATATTCTGTTATGCATTATTATAGCGCAGATGCCGTTAACCGTGCGCGTGCACGTGAGCTCAGGCCTAGCGTCTGTTGTAAACAAACGGAAAGCCGGTCGATGAGCTCCTTATTTAAACTTTATTTCCGGTTTGATGTCCACAGATCCATCGCTGCTGAGGGATTGTTTTAATTGTTTTAATTGTTTTGATTGTTTCCAGTGAACCACCATGAGTGATACCGGGAAGGACACAGTGGCTCCTAAGGAGAAAGATGGAGCAGAGAAGAGAGGTCGTGGAAGACCTCGTAAACATCCACAGGTACTGATGGACCCAACACAATTACACCTGATCATTTATTTCTCTAATATTGAGTTTTATAATGAATGAGGAAATGAAATGACCGATCATGATTCAGGAGTTCTGTAGATGTGATTCATGTCAAACTTTATTCACATTTTCTGGTCATTTGTGTGACCAAGGCCTGTAACACGATCCCTTTAAACAAGCTGGGAGCCACTTGAACCCTTCTGTCTGCTCACTGATTGGCTGCTGGGAAATGCCTCTGTCTGATTGGTTCATGTAGCCGTCACTCTAAAGAGAGGGCATTAAGTTTAAAGTTTCTATTACTCAGCTGTAACAGGAGCCTGTGAGTGGTAATTCATGGCCACCAGAAGACATTTCACAAATTGCTCACTATTAACACTGAACTTAAGCGTTAGTTATATTTTATTTCAACTAAAGAGCACGTTTTCATTGAAACAAATTACACTAGGCCTTCTCACATACTCATGGTTTTATATTCATTTTGTGTCTGGGGACAGCAGGTAACAATATAGAATGGTTAATATTTTCCCTCCCAAATTTATTACAATATCTCTGTTCTGTAGGTGCAAGCCATTTATGTTTATTTCTTGCTCTTGGTTTTAGTCGATGTGTTTAAAATGCCCAATGTCTTTTGGAGATCAGTATTGTCAAACGTTTCCCACATTGACTTTCAATGTTTTCAGTGTTAAGTCTCAATTTTCATGTACTGTCATCTCACAGCAGGAACCCAGTGGATCTCCAACACCGAAGAGACCGAGAGGAAGGCCAAAGGGCAGCAAAAATAAGCCAAGTGCTGCTGCATCTAAAGGCAAAGTGAGTAGAGAAAATTCTCAGCTGTTGTGTGCATGACTGCCACTCTTTGCTGTATTGCATGCATTGCTGAATAAAGCAATATGGGCAGAAATGCCAATAGACAAACTTGAAAATCTCCTTAATACATCCATGATATAAAGTCTTTTTGTTTAATTTTTATCATCACCACTCTTAGATTGAAGTACTTGGCATACTTTCATAGTTTTCGCCAAAGTGAGTACAATAAAAATCAGCAGAGCAATCTTGTTTTTATAAAAGTGTGCAGATAAAACCCACTGCTCCGTTCCGGTTGATTCTCCAGACTTCCTGCTTACTTCCTGTGGTGTACCAAACGTTGTGCATTGCAGGTGCACGAGCAGCCTAAGCATTCGCCAAGCTGATAACCCCACCCCCTGTCTCCACTCTTCCTTCCCTTTCATGATCTATTGTCAGGATGACAGCTGACCCTCAAACCCCCCCCCATATACTCGCTGCTTTCTCCTTTAGTGTGTGTGTGTGTGTGCGTATGTTGTGTGCATGTGTTCATGTCTCTTGCCGGCTTGTACCAGCTGTCTCTCAGCTCTGAGCCAGGTGGCCGGCGAACCAAAGTGCACTGCATGCTGCTCATGTCCGTTTCCAATATAATAGCCAATGAACTTGCTGCCCTTGGGCCGAATGCCAGTATGAGTTTAACGTCGCCCTCTAGTGTTGGACTGCACTTATTTAACTTTATTTTTTTAATCCCTTTATAGAAAGCGGCTGCAGCGTCGGCACCTGCAGGGACGAAACGTCGTGGAAGACCTAAGAAAGCAGTGAGTGTCTATCTTCAAACTCTGTATTCAGTGTGGTTTTGTGATAAAACCACAAGGCTTAACTGTTGTTTGTGTGTGTGGTAAGTTACTATGGGTGACGACCTAAAACATTTGGCTGTTGTAATGGGACTTTTGGCTTTTCAGTCCTATCTGTGTCTCCTGCAGGTTGTTTGTGATGGCCGATCGAATGTCTTATTAAAGTGTCAAGTTAGTTTGGACTGTAATTAAATGAAATCCGTTGCTACCTGAAATCTTGACAACTCATGTTGTACTCATAGACTTAGTGTTTTTTTTACACTGCATTCCTCTCACATGAGGCACAGTTTTGGCTCTGCCGTATGATTTTTTAGCATTTAAACATGTCCACTGGAATCATTGGTGTTGAGTCACAGGAATCCCACACTTTGAGTCACACCACATTTCTTGTGCTTTAGTTGTCAGAATGCATCCGGATTTTTAACCCCTTTATCATTCTTAATGATCATATCCTTTATGATGGTGTTATTCAGTTATTCAGTTGTTTTTATGATGGTGTTATTCAGTTAACTTTTGCTCAGTGACTGAAAAAGTCAAATGGTTTTGTTTTTATTTTGCGCTGCAATTTAACTAATGCATTATTTCTCATTTTATTGAATCTCCCAACAGGAAAAGGAGGAGCCATCCAAGTCTTCTGAGGAGGAGGAAGAAGAAGAGGAGGAAGAGGAAGAGGAGGAACAGTAATTCGCAAATCGTGCTACCTCACAAGCCGACATTATTTCTTCCTGTTGACCAGAGCTGGACTGACACCCCATTCCCTTACACTAATGCCACCATCCCACAGTTCACCTTTACTCTCCAGTGCCCCCTAGTGTCAGGGAGGCCTGCACACTTCATGCGCCTTCTCTGTGTAACTTCACTGGAAAGACTCCAAATACTGTACGTCCATACTTGGATGCATGCATCACACGTGTGAATCCGTGTATGTATACGTCTCGCACTCAATGGGTAATTGGTTGAAAGTGTCATTATACTGGACAAAGATATGCTCTGATGGTGACTGACACAGAGCGTTTGCTAAATACTGTTTTTCCTCATACAGTATCAGGCCACATTTACATTGGCTTTTCCCAGTCATGGTAATGGATTGTAAGAAATACATGTCATTGTGTACTGGACAAAGGTGAATTGACCTACTCGTTTGTTTTTTATTTGGCTTGCGTGTGTGTGTGTGGTAATGTCTCCAGTTATGCTTTTAGCTACTTTGTCACTCGAGCTAGAAAAAATTGAGGATGTTTGTGAGTGATAGCATAGAAAAGTTTTAACTCTTCATAATCAATGTATCATTTGATGTTTTTCCACTTGAAAACTTTTTTGTATGTCGTGTTCGCTACTATTGTTTCACTGATTCTGTAATTCCCAAACAATGTACTGGCATGCCAGTGTTCCCCGGTCACATGCTAGGGGGGCGTGTGGCCATGTTAAGCTGTTTTTTTATGGTGATTAGATTTTAACTTGTTAATGAAATGTTTTCAACTGGTAGGAATTGAGCAAACTAGTTTTTGTTTTAAATTTATCACGTTTAATTTTAGACCCCAGCAAGTCCCACAGAGGTCCTGAGATGTGAATGTTAAAAGACATTGATTCAAGACATTGCAAGATCATTCCACTTTCTCTCGGTTTCTTTTAAATCCTCCCAGTCATGTTACTTCTATCCTCCTGCTCGACTCAGACGGCTTTGATAGCTCACTCTAAGTGTAATCTTTTCCTTTAATTTTTTTTGACGAGTTAAATTCCATGTCAGGGAACGCTGATCGGTCCAGTGACTGGGTCTCCTCTCAGAACTTAATGCTGCTACAAACATGGTTAATTAAACCCGGAATACTGCAACCAGGTCAGTTCTACTCTGGACTTGACCGTCACTTTCATACCTCACTGTACTCTACTCTTATCTGATGACGTTCAGCTGGTCTCAGTGCAGCCTCTGGCAAGAGTTTTTTTTATTGCATTGTCGGATCTATTCATAGCAGTTTCCATATAGTTTCGATTTGTCTTATTTTTTTACTGAATTTGATTACAGCTGTGTGCACGTTTAATGAACAGTAACTCTTATTTTCATACATAAACATCTGGACACGCCACAGCTGCATTGACTGCATTGATTCAAAGAGATGCAAAACATGTTCAAGTACTGTGGTAGAGACTTATCGGTTGTGTTGTTTGTGTGTGTGTGTTTTTGTTGTACTTGTGTTTTGTATACATACTGGTTTGGTGCACTGAATTGATTTGATTATATCGTGGAAATAAGTTGTTGCACCTAAAGGCTAGATTTTGTTTTTGTAATAAACTACATCCTACTAGTTGCTTAGGTCTGAGCCCCCAATGAATAAACCATGATGGTACTATGGCTGTTTGATGCAATGTTTTTAAACGTGCCCTCAATACTGATTTCTTTTTAATGTGCTCATGCACAGAACTGGTTTGGGATCAGTCTTTTCAATGTATTACACTCTGCATTTTCTATTGTGGACTGCAGGAATTTATATTAAAAATGATAATAAAGTTACGGATTCGTACATTACTTTGTGCGTGTCAATTTTCTTACCAATTCTGTAATTCTAATTTTCTGCTTAAACACTGATCAAAATTTGTTTATGAGGTAGTATAATTTTGTTGCATTTAGCAAAAAAGAAAGTAATGGTTTATCAATTGGTAACCTAGCTAACAATGTTGTAAAATCATATAATATATATTTGATATGCATAATGACTGTGTAAAGCCATATTGTACATCACTTCAACCATTGTACACTATTTCCTCCAAAGATCAATCTCTTCTCTTTGTTCAGTTAAAACTGTAATGGATGTGGGTGGGTAAATGCAGAACAACTTGGCTGAAGGTGAACCCCAAACTTGTGAAATGAAAGATAATTCAAATGAAAGTTAATTCAAAAGAAGTATGACATATTTCAAAAGAAATATTTCAGCTGCACATGATGTTTTCTGTTGAACATTTAACCTGAGGAATAAAAAACCACAATGGCAAGTGGTTAAAAGTAACCAAGTATGTGGGAAGACAGCGGACTTTGCAACACGGTTATGACCCATATTTTTCAAATGAGCCAGGAGCGGCTATAACTAGGTTCAAAAAGTTAAGAGAATAAACAAAATCAATGAAATCACTTTAGTATTAAACAAATTATAAATGCTCGGTTTAAAAAATTTAAAGTATTTTTTTAAATGTTTCTATAAGAAAGGCACCAGCTGCTATCATGTAAAACCAAGACATGCTTATACAGATGGGACTCCTAGGAGTAAAGTTGTTAAAAACTGTTGGATAAGATTCTGAAGAACATCACAAGGGCAATTAAGCGGTTTTTCTGTTTTCAAATCTATATATCATGTTGCAAATTTCCCTTGATAGTCAAGTGTTGACTTAAAGCCGGACCTGTACACACATTTAAATTATATATCTAGAATGTTTTGCTTATTTGCGTATTTATTATGTACTGATTGGTTGCATAATTTGTTTTATAAATTTTTTATGAATTGTAATTTAATTAGATCATTTTTAGGGAAGCCTTTCTAGGGACTGGATATGCAAATAAGTGCTTGCTATAATCTTTATGAGCAATGCATTTTTCAAGTCTTTGACTGGAATCATGTTTATTGCATTCTCCTATTGAAATAAATATTAAAATAAAAAATAAAGCACTTTGTTGAACCTTTATGAGAACAGGTAATTGGATGAAAATGGCGTCCAATTAAATGATAATTTTTTAGGAACTACTATCCAAAAATAACTTGCTCAACAGCTGAACTGATATATGTTTTTCACCCAGACTGGTGATTTTGCTTATAAGGAATATAACCAAGGAGTCAGTATTTAACACAATCATTTAACACAAAAAGCAAGATCATTTATTAGTAGAACTTAAATTAAAATCTTAACAGACATAAATATTTTGTTAAACTAACCATCACTAACAAAAATATCCCATTCCCAATCATCCAAACAGTTGTGAGAGTACCTACGATGCATTCTCCTGGTTTAATGGGCATTTTGAGGTTTTGCATCCGAAAAAAGTGATGGAAATGCTAAATTTCAAAATAAAAACATTAAATTGCAAAAAAGTTTTAAACAAGCTTAAGGTGTTTTTCTAATTAAATAAAACATGACATTTTGGCATTTGCCGAATCAAGTAATGTAACTGCACTATGGACAGTGTAACCTGATGAAGAACTGATCTTTTTGCACATTATCTGAAGTGTTCATATGGTCGTTCTCAAGTGCCTGAGAAAAGTCATCAAAACAATCCTGTATGGCTTCCCAGATTGTCATGTCCGGGTTCACAAACAGCCGGCACCCAAGATAGCACTGAATTTATTTTGTTAAATCTGTCTGCTTCTTCCAAGTTATTACAACGTTTGAAAATGATTTTATTCAATGGTTTTCTTGCTGATATTTTGTTTCTTAGGAGGAGACCATTTTGACTGCTTTTTTTCAAATGTTTAATGTGATATTATCTTTGAATAAAAACCCAGCTGATGGCTATTAAAATTAATATGATCGATTCCTACAAGAATTCTACACCGTTTGGTTATCCTTACTGAGATTGTTCACTTTTTTACAGTAATACGATGTCTGCTTGGATCTAAATAGCCCCTTCATTAAGCCACCATGCCATTTGTCCAAACGCTTTACATAAACGAAGACAGTTCCTAGCATCCTCAAATTCAAAATTGTGTGTCCAGTGTAAAGGGAATGGAGGGGCAAAAGCTTCACTTCAGAAACATTAGAACCGGTTCGACAGAATAACTGTAAAGTGCATCATCCGGTCATAATGACACTGCATAGACATCAGCAGAATATATAAAACTAGCATAAATAAAGATCTGAAAAAAATGGATAAGTCCTTCATGCTTTTGCTCGACAAAATGTTCTTTAACGTTGTTGCTCTTCAACTGAAAAGGTGTCATACCATATTGAACCATTGATGTTAGGAGAGAGCGGAGAGGAACATTAGCCCTGTAGATTTCTGAGATTCTGCAAAATCTTCTGCAAAACCTGTGAGACAAAGACAAAAATCATTATATGAAATAACTACAAAGCATGTTACACAACAAAAGACAAACCTGTTCCTACAAAATATTACAGCAAACCTGCATTGTCATGCATTCTGGTCTTTTGAGAGCAGTGGTCGTCGTTGTTGGTAAGACCTCATCCAACCCTGTACAACCTTAAAAGACGATAAAACATGGTTATATGATTCATTTATCTCGGAGCTTTACCTATATGGGAACTATGAACTGCCACTGGCTTCTATCTCACGGCTGAACTCCAGAAGATCTGTTTCTATGGTAGTTGACAAACAATTGTAATGGATTTCTGAGAGTTTAAGTTACCTTAGTGTCTTCCTCCTTCCAAAGGATTTCCTGCTCTGCCTCATTTAGTTCTTCAGTTGGGTCATATGTGTAAACTGGAAGCAGCTGATGCCGCAGTCTATCAATCCTAAAGTTTGAGAAAACATGGCAAGTGATTTTAGTCAATTTTTCTTTAAGAATTGCACCAAATTCTTTGAAGGTTGGTGCTCCCTCCCTATCCTATACATTTCCTATAAGGTTCAGGACAGATATGGCTATGGCAGGGCCTTGTTTTGTATTCAGGGAATCTTTCTTTATTTTGATTTTGTTGTTTGTTTCGAACCAATGTGCTGATCATGTAACTATGACTCATTATAATATTTTTAGCAGAGTAAGTCATGGGGCACTGTGTGCAGCAACCCCATCTTGTGCCAAAAAAACTTTATTTCATTTTTAAATGGCCAGTAAACCCAGAAGTTGGATTTTGGTAAATTGTGGGGTTTGTTTTTGGCATGAGAGGAGAAGGTTTTTCTTGACCTGTGTCCCAGACACTGATGGAGGGGAAGTTTTCCTTCATTCATATTTCTCTGACACTAAATTGATTCCATCAAGACAACACTGACACACATCCTGTTTAAACTTCTTGATCATTGCTCAAATATTAGAAATGAGAATATATATTTCCTTAAAAGACACTTTGGCATCATTTACTCATCATGTTGTCTTACATATTTATTTTAATTTTTTACGTTTTGTTTTCTATGTTACTTGTCACTTTGTCTTGTCACTTTACATTGGGTATTCGAAGCTTCTGTCACCAAGACAAATCCATGTGTGTTTATAGCACACTTCGCAACCAAGCTTGGTCTGATTCTGGTTCATTGTGATTAATCATAAAGGCAGTTTGGGTAATATTTAATATTTAGATTTGTCGACTGCACATCCACGATGCAAATCTCCCATTCCACCACATCCTAAACATGATCTATTGGGGTGGTATCTGGGGGCTTTGAAGGCCATTGGAGTAAAAGTGAACTCATTGTCACATTCTAAGATGATTCGAGTTTTGGGATATGGTGCATTACCCTGAACGAAGAAGCCGTCAGAAGATGAGATGACTTAAGTCACAAAGGGATGAACCTTGTCAGAAAAAACACTAAGGCTGGCGTTTAAATGATGCTCAGTTGAATAATTGACAGGCGAGATGGATGTTCTGCTGCTGTAAGTCATCAGCTTCAGGGTTTGATGTGTTGTGCATCTAGAGATGTTTTTATCTTCTTACATTAGAAATGAATTGATATTTCACTGTTGCTATTTTATCATCTCTACCCAGTACGCTCACTCTTCTCTGACATCAGACATCAACAAGGCATTTTCATCCACACAACTGCTGATCACAATTTCTCTTTTTCAGACTATTATTTAGCCCTAGAGATGGTTGTGTGAGAAAATCCCAGTAGATTAGCAGGTTTTGACGGCTGACACCAATAACCATTCCACGTTCAAAGTGGCTTAAATACCCTTGCATCCCTAATCTCGGTTTAAACTTCAGCAAGTCGTCTTCACAACATCTACATGACTTAATGCAGTGGTTCCCAAACTTTTTGCAGCATGCACCCCTTTCTAGTGTTTGACACCTGTCACGCACCCCCCAACACTGTACTCTGGTTAAACTTCACATTTCTATATGCAACAACTAAATACAAATATTTATTGTGTTGTAGATTAGAAAACATAAAAAATCTGTTATAAATACAACTGATTACAACCTTTTTTAGTGAGATGGATGGGCCTGCATGTTTGCACACAGATCATCAAAATTCGGGGTAATGGATGACAGTTTTACTCTCAAATTATTCTCAGCATCTAGTCTTTGTCGACGTTTTTAACCAGCTGTCCATTTTGATAAATGTAGTAAGTGAAAAAATAAATAAACGAATTATCAGTTAACGCCTAATATGAACAGGGCCGGGCCATTGTGACACAGACGTGCTTGTAAAATGAAATTAAATCATGAGTAATTTAAAGCTTGTAATGTGAAATTTTATTTCTTAACAAAATTTTCGTGGGTGAAGTCTTCCTTAAATACGTAAACAGACATCCCAACCTGCAAAAAGCAAAACAAAGCAAACCCACAATCCCCTTGGTCTCTCATTGGGAACTTTTCTTTTACTTTAAAAGCTTCTGACAGAATGTTCTGGCATCTTTGAAGAATTGCTTTGTCTTGTGAGTGGAGAGTTCTTCCACACTTAACAAAAGCCTCCTCGTCAAGAACCCATGAAAAATTCTTCATCTGGACACTGAAGGTTAGCTCACAACTATGTCATGCAGTCTCACTTCTCTCGATACCTTTGCCACAACAATCTGTGAGAAGAAGTAAAAGCCAGCCCACACTGACAACTGATTGGTTGATTTGCCGAAACTGGCCAATCGGAAGGCTCTCTGTCCTACAAGCGCTTCACACACACGCACACACTCAAGGTCTCTCGCTCCCTCTCCCTCTCTGCCGTGCGCGTGCTGCACGATTTGAAACACTCTCGGGTGCGCGCGCTTGCTCTTGATTCCGGGAGATTTTAACTCATTTGCGGGCATCATGGAGGCGCTTACGGGACACTTGGGATGTCTGCGTAAAAATAATAAAGAGACAATCTTTTTCCCCGCCATTACAAACATTCTCTGGCGCACCCCAGTTTGGGAACCACTGACTTAATGCATTGGGTTGATGTCTAGGGATTGGCTGATAAGCAATTTGTGTAACCGATCAATTTGATCAATAAAGTGGCCAGTGAGTGTATGTGCACAGAAGGAAATTTACAGAACTGCAAATTATGCAAGTAATTAATATAAAGGGGTACATGTTTCAAAGGGTAGGTTTATTTTAACCAAATACCAAAAAACAAAGTTAATTTGCATTTCTGAGTAAAATGAGTATTTGATCCTCAAGCAAAACACTTGTACTTGGTGGAGAAGCCTTGTTGGCAAGTGTAAAGGTAAGACATTTCTTTGAGTCACCAGCTTTGCTCATATCACAGGAGAGATGGTCATCAATTTATCTTTATAGATCTTCTCTTAATCTAAAAGGTTTCTTGGCAATCGCTCAGCCGCTCAATTTTTATGTGGTGTTCCAGACCAGACCAATTAATACTTATTTTGATTTTCTTTCATTTCCAAATAATCACACTCACTGGTGTGATCTCACCAGGATCTGCCAATGTTAGGCCTTAGCAGAGAGGCATTATCTATGCCATAAGCTATGCCGTAACCTAACGTGCACCTCTCCAAGAATGTAACAGCGCGTCAATGAAATGAGGATTGTGTGCACATTGATTGGTCTGCTTGACCCCTCCCTTTAGGAAAATAAACTTTGTTAAAGCAAAAGAAAAAATTTCTGGATCTAAATCAGGTGTTAATGCAAATGTGTATATCGTACTGCCCTGATGACAAAGGGTAATATCTTTTGACCATTTATTTGACAGTATGGACTAATCTATGTTTTATATGGGCACATATCAAATCTGTAGGAGATAGAATTCCTGCTGGTTTCGGGGATCAAATACTTCTTTAACTAGTTGAAATGCAAAGGAATCGATAACCTTTATATGATACTCTTCTCTGGATTTTTGATTTACATTTTGTTGCTATTCTCAAGTGAGCAAACTAACCAAATCAGCGGGGGGTCAAATAAGTATTGTTCCCGTGTGAAGGGAAAATTATGATTTCTTTTTTATGTAAGTAACTAAAGCAGAAAATCATGGGAAAATCAGGCCTGCATTTCCTTAAACAGCACAGAGTTTAAATGTCTGTTTATGAAACACTTTCAGTTTGTCAGATGCCGAAAGGTCACCTCATAGAATTGCTTGTAATGGACGGACGCACTTGTTTTTAAAATGCAGGCCAATTAATTTTATCTGAATTTCTTTATTAACGTTTGAACAGTCATTTGTTTAAGCGTATTAAGTTACCATGTCTTTTTGGAAATTGTCTGTATGTCTTTGACTTGTGACAAACAACATGGGAGAGAATACTGTCAAGTGTACATATTGAAATCCATCATAGTATTTTCTACTCTATAGTGCGGAAGTCTATGATTTCAGATCCATTCATTGTCTTGCATCACTAAATCTATACATTTAAAAGTTTGCTGGTATGTTTCGAACCACACAAACAGAAGTTGCGGTTTCAAATGATGCTTAACTTATTCCTTCAATATAACACCGGATTGGAATCACATGAGGATATGAAAGATTGATAAAATGATGTTTGAAGAATCCCTTTAATGCTTTACCTTCGTTTTCGCCTTAAGTACATCACCTGCAAAAAACACACAACAGAAGACACATTAGCATTTCCTTACACTTCCAACATGATTCAATCTCGGATGCTTACAAGCCCTAAAATATGCGTGACATCACTGCATGATGTTTGAGTTAAACTACTTGCAGGGACTTTTTTCAACGCTGATGCTGCAAAGCACAAGAGTCCGTTTGTCTGATTCAATTGAATAACTCCATCATGCGACTTCCCATTCCTCTCCTCGCATCGGAACAGTGACACATGATGTTCAGGATGAACACCGGTCAGCCCGAGAGCTGATGTTCTACCTACCCCTGCTGCGACGATGCCGATGAATGTGATGAGGAAGAAGGGGACGAGCACATAGCTGACGGCAACATCACCGTTGATAGTGTCAGGAGACTGTGTGGTGATGTTCATAGTGGGATGTGATCAGAGCTGTGCTCCTGTCATCTGTTTACTGCTCATTTTCTGCACACATGTGACTCCCACGTGGTCTCTCTGCCCCTTTAATAACTGGGAAGAGAACATGGTTATGTGTGGATGAGCACACAGAACTGTATCTCTGTAACATGTAATCCTTATATCTTTGTGTGTGTTAAATATAGATGCCATGACATTTGTTTAGGATGATCATTATATTGCATTCCTGTATTTATGTTGTTGACACAAAGGCATCAAAGGCAAAAAGCATGCAGTTTCATACAGAGTAAATATAGTAACACAACATCAACATCTTCTCCAAGCACAGAGTCAAGAGATTGTGTTACAGTAACACACATGTGAACTGTGTATGTTATAGAAAAGCAGATGATCACAATGTTGTCATGTGGATCCTGCGCAAGTGCGCAATGAGTGCAGCAGACTCACGTGACAGAAACAAACACGAGCAGTCCGCAGATCTGCCTCCACATCGATGAATGAACCTAATCCGATGATGTCACTCAGTAATCTGAACATCTAATGATGTCACTCAGTGATCTGAACAGCTGATGATGTCACTCAGTAATCTGTCAGATATTCTCTGCGCACACTGAACACAGAGACAAACCGAAACGATGATGGTGGAGCTGATGGGAGGAGTTTCATCACTTTCGTTCACTGAACACCAGGTGTCGCCAATGTACAACACACAGAAAAATAACAACTAGGTAATGTTTAGCTTTTATATCCCCCAGCATGTCTATTTCCATTTATTTTTGTCTATTTCAATTATTTTATGTCTATTTTAATTATTTTATGTCTATTTTAATTATTTTATGTCTATTTCAATTATTTTATGTCTATTTTAATTATTTTATGTCTATTTTAGGGAAATGCTGATATAATGACATCATAAACTAACATGCTTTAGACATATTCCGGAAGTGAAAGTGAGTATATCTGTGCATGATACACTCTCCCGCCAACGCAGGTCGTTCCTAGTTCGTCATTGGCTATTTTCTCGTAGAGTCCCGCCCCGTGCACCAATCAGAGAGCGCGTACGAGCACGTGATCAGCGTGTTTATTCCAGGAGAATGGATCATGAGCGCTGGTCGCCGTCCAATCACAGGAGCACAAAGCGAGCTGCCTGTGACGTCACGCAAAGTGCGTATTCCCGACCTGCGCCCTGCGCGTGTGGCGTGACGTCACGTTCGCCAAACGGTGAACGCTACGCAGTTTGCGTAAAGCCGCGAGTTTATTAGTTAGACTTTAACCGTGAACATGAAGAGACGCAGCGAGTGTGAATGTTCACACGAGACGACATTATAAAGTGTTTGTGACCGGAAGTAACATGATCAAGTGTAAACAGATGCGCACGTATGACAGCGACGGCTACCGGAAGCGAGCGGCCTGTCTGTGTTTCAGGAGCGACAGACAAGAGGAGGTGAGACTTGTGTTTTACTTCATATTTATCACTTTAGACTAAACACTCTGATCAATACATTGAGATCTTTCATTTTGAGATAAATCAGATTGATCATTATTAATTTAATGTTACACTGGCCCTTTAATGTGGCTGCCATTCAATGTCCATCAGATTCATCACAGAGACAGTTTTATTGTTGCTAACACTCCTCAGTTTAGGATGATTTATAAAACTGATCATGTGAATGCACATCCCAGTGCATCAGGTGGAGTTATGCAACTGTACAGGATGGCTGACCTTTGACCTCTTTAAGGGAAAGTATCACATTCTTTCATGCATTATAAATCCTTTACCCTGTTTTGGTTGACTTCTCATGTTCAGCGTGCTCCATTTGTGTTAGACGCATGATGTAGTATGACTGTTCTCAATACACCGTACAGCCAAAGCTTTGGAAAAGTTCTATCAAATATTCATCCAATCACCATCAGTAGATCAAGAGCCATGTGTGGTCCTCTACAATTCAGCTCACCGACCAATCAGAGAGCTCGGAAGAGCCTGAGCATCAGGATGAACCTTCCAGGAGGAACCGCGGTCAGGAGATCAGGAGCTCGGCTCAAGCCCATTTCCAACAATCAGGGGATTGCACTCCAGAAGTGTCCGCCATTCCTAAGCTACCATCAGCCATTAAAAGAACATTTCAATCAAAGTCAAAATAAATGTAAAGATCTCGTGATTTGAATAAAGGGGGCATGACAAATCATACAGGTCATGAAAACCCTGAACCATAATATTGAGCTTTTACAGATTTAAAGTCCTGCAAAAGTGAATTTCTCTTCCCTCCTCTGTCTGTGTATACTTAACTTACATTCAGTTCAGTCTGGAGACTAAAGAAATAAACGATGTGTTTTGTAGCCTGAATGAAATTATTGATGCCAGCATGTCGTACTACAGGTGCTGTTGGTGAGTAGCAGGGGTCATCCTGATAAATGGATTGTTCCTGGAGGGGGAATGGAGCCTAAGGAAGATCCTAGTGTTGCTGCTGTTAGGGAAGTGTGTGAAGAGGTATGTGTTCCTAAAGTCAGTAGAGAATGTATCGTGCAGACTTGAACATATCTAATGAGAGCTCACATTTTATAAATGCTGATTTACATATAAGATGACCGAATTTAGAATATCAATTGTTTCATAGTGACAAGGTTTTTACTAGGAATGTGACACATGTGGGAGAAAGTAGGACTGGACCATATGACTGTTTTAAAACTCAAAAATATTTTAAATATAAACTTAAAGACATAAACACATTTTACCCTGCTCTTAACTCTATGTTGTTGATTAATAAGTCAAATCGAAAACTTTGTTACTTAAAACAAGGAATAAATAATGTTTTGTACTTTGTACGGGATCCTCAAATGTAACAATGACTTATATGATGGTGTTGTAAGTACTGGCATACATGAACACAAGGGCTTTAAATAAGAAAACACAGCGAGGGATAACGACACGGGACAGATGAGGCAAATTAAACATTCGTGGGAACATTAGTTCACATGTATAATTAAGAGTCACCAACATGTCATTAATGTCCAGTCTCACATGGCCAGGGTGCACCAACCAAATAAAATAACAACCTGTTTGCAGCTTAAGGTTTGGCTCCGATGGGACAGGGCTCTTCACGTTTAATACTAAGAGCTGACACTAACTGTACATTAAGACCACTGCCGCTGCGTCATGAGTCGCTCTGAGTTTGGTGAGACAGACGGACGATAGGGAGAAGGGACAGATGTGAAGGTGTGAGATTGTCTTTGTTGTTGACACTTTGGCACCAGTCTTACAGAACAAGATCATATTTTTTTTTTAAATGTGTAATGTCATAGACAAATTTCAGACACAAACTTTAATACTATAAATATTGGCCTCCAATTAACGTTTATGTGCGCTTCAACTAGAGGTTGACTTCTGATGGACTTCTGAAGGATGCATGACCTATAGACCTATGATTAGTGAAGGGCAATCATGCATCATGCAAAAATGAGTTTTTGGGTCTCTGCAAAGAAAAGAAGTGTTTCATATAAATGCAAACTTAAGAAATGTGCAGTTTTGGATCCAAAACTGATTTAATTTCTAATTACTGTGCTTCAGCTAGATCAAGTGACTTTTTGTAAATTTGGAATGAGGGACGTCTTCAAGGATGGGATGAGAATCCTGTCTAGATTTTGTGGTATTGGTGTCAAATTACTAGCCTGTTGGTGGGTTAAGTTTTAAATTCTGTGCAGATTCAATGCATATACTAAATTCATGAATCAATAGTACAAGTAGTAGAAAGGTGCATCACCTGTGTAGTTCTGACATACTTGAACACAACCGTTACCAAGCAACAGGTAATGATGTTCTGATTATCTTTATAAAGACAGAAGAAATATAATATGGTAAAGGGCCTCAGTTTAAATGTTAATAAGAGAAAAATATTTAAAGACATCTTGCCATACCAAAAGTGGACATTTCTGTAGAATAAACTAATTACTGGGAATGTAATATAGAGGGAGATTGAGGTAAGTAAGAGAAAGCTCTGAAAGCTAACTTCTTAAGTGTCTGTGTTGTAATTTAAGACACCAGGTCACATTCATAATTCAATTAATTCATATATGAATGTTTTATTTCCACAGGCTGGGGTAAAAGGAACTTTAGGAAGATTGATTGGCATTTTCGAGGTAAGTATTTTTTTATTTAAATCCTCAAATGGTTTTTGCAGATACTGTCACATAGGCAATGTAAATATTGAATTGTCATTATAAATATGAAGGTCAAACGGTGGAATGATCATATTCAGAACTCTCATCGCAATACAGTGAGAGTGATCTGACAGCACACTGCTCTGTCACTCTCACATAATGATATCATATGCTGATCAGTTTGTGCAGCCCTGTGCAGAGTCAAACACAGCTAATATTTGTTCAAAATAACCTTGTGTAGCAGTTGTGCTGGATTACTTTGTGTAATGAGCCTGCTGCTAAAGCCTTTGAGAGTGGTATGTGCGGCTTTATTCTTTATTCAGTGCTGAAAAAACATAGTAGCCTTTTATCTGCAAAGTTCTTACATCTAATGTGACATTTTGTTGTGTGCAAACGTAGCGCAAGACTCAAATTGGAAACAGATACCCAGAAATAAGATTTGATTAGGTTTGTAAATGACCTACAGTATTATTGTAGCTTGAAACAAATTGTTGCTGGGAGTATTAAAGTTAAAGTAAGCAAGAGAAAGAAAGAACATCACGATTTTCATAAATAAACTGTAAAACCATACATCAGTTTCTTCATTATACTTTGAAAAATTTTGGTTCACCCTAAAACTCAGAAAGCTTTGCCAGGCCAAAGAGAATGCCTTCAGGATGGGGATGGAATTTTGTACAATCAGGCAATGTACACACTGAAATAAGGGATAAAGAGGCTAAGAAGAGCTATGCTAAAAAGCAAAAAACTCAAGCTTTCTGTCAATGACCCTGCATCAGTGTGAAAAGGCCTGAAAGAACACAAACTACAAGCCACCATCCCCCTGCACTAATGCAAATCCAATAGATTGCTGATGACCTGAATGACTTCTTTTGTAGATTTAAAACCTCAGATAGTTGCGCACTGACCTTTGTTCTACATAGCCATCAACGAATCGCACCAGGCCCAGACAGTGTTTCACCAGCCTGTCTGAGGATCTGTGCTGACGGATGGCTTCTATTTTCTTCAACAGATCTTCAACAGATCACTGAAGTTTTGCAAAGTTCCTCCCTGCTTTAACCGCTTAACCATCATCCTCATCCCAAAGAATCTACAATCATAGGACTAAATGATCACAGAATAGTTGCCCTAACATTTTAGACTGCAAAGTCAATTGAAAGACTGGTGTTGGCTTTTCGACACAAGACATCTAATTTCTGTCAAAGATGATAACACACTTTATAATGAACTTGTTTGTTACTGAACAATTCGTTTAGAGGAACTAAAACAGACACAAAGGGAATGTAAAATTAGGTTTAGAATCCAATGGACACTACGGAGTATCTGCAATCAAAAGATAATAGCAAAAACAGACTAAATGAGAGACTAAATGGTTAAAAAACATTAGTTTCAAATTAATAAACCCGCCAGAGGATGTCTACCACTTCCATTCTTCAGTACATTAATGTGTGCGTGTGTGTGTTTTTTTCAGAACAGAGATAAAAAGCACAGAACATACGTTTATGTTCTCATTGTAACTGAAGTGCTGGATGACTGGGAGGATTCAGTAAATATGGGTAAGGACAAAAGAAAACTGCTAAGTGTGTGCATTTACTGGATTAGTATGTTTCTATCTTAAAAAAGAACATTCACTGCAAACCAGTTACTGCACTTCAGTAATTTGAGAAGACTTTAACAGTGATCTTGTTGTTACTTATTTTAACAAAAGCTGTTCAATTGTAATGATTATTTTTACACTTTTACTGTGTTTTTTTGTTCACAGGTAGGAAAAGGCAGTGGTTTAAGACAGAAGATGCTTGCCATGTACTGCAGTGTTATAAACCTGTCCAAGCATCGTATTTTGAAGCTCTTCAGCAGGACTGTATGAGCAGTAATGGTACATCTCTGGCGGATGTCTCTTACAATATCAATTAAAACTCACTCTCTGGTATCAGATAGCTACCACAACAAACACCAGTTCTTTCTCATCTGAACTCCTGCTGCAACTACTGTCAATACTACTTTTTGTCATCACAAACATAGAACAAAATATATTTGCCATATTAAAGAGAGTGATTTAAAAAGAAATTTACTAGAAGGCTTCAAGTCCATACATTGAACAAGTCAGGCAAAATTCTTGTGGGCAAAAGCGTTTATTTAAGGTTGAAGTGCTGCATTGTTCTTCTTGTAATGATATTCTTGTGCCAAACTTCTACAATACTTATCAGATTTGAACCCAAGACACTGCATGTGCCACCAGGCCTAATCCTGTTTTTTCCTACCTAAAAGTCATCTTTTTAATATGTGGTCAAGTCGCAATGGATAACACATAGAAGTACTGAAAAGAAAGACTTTATGACATAAACAATTTCAACAATATAAGAGTTATCATACCAAAGCATGTTGTATTTTATTAAGGAGTTTCCTGTTCTTCTTTTGTTGAAATATAATTACTATCGATTTAGTACTGCCTTTCTGAAGCAACTGAAGATATTTGCATGTCTCGGAAGACAAATTAAATTCAATTTACAGAGATCTTCTTATTTAACAAGTCTCCCCCCGACACTAAATGCATCATGATTCTTTTCTGGAGCATCTGTGAATGTCTAATCCTTTTATCATAATTGTGTTGGAGTCCCTTCACTTTCCTCAATGTGAAAACAAACATATGGATAAATATGCCAAAAAAATCTGCAGGATTTTTCTGAAGAACCAAAGCTCAGTTTAACTGTTCAGAACAAACAACACACTCATGAACATCCGTCACTACACGAAACATTTAAAGCATTATTTTGTTGAAATTGTTCACATTTTTACAGATTATACAAGGGCTGCCTTAACTTTTGCACACCACAGTACACGAACTGTAAAAGGTGAATCGTGCATGTTTGATTAAAGAGGCGAAGCAAAAATTGCTGGGGTACTCCAGGATTGAGAAACACATAAATGTACTTTCTCTTTAAATACTGGATATTTCTTAAGGCAGAAGATTTTAATTCTGGATTGTTTTAAGAATTGTATTATTTTTATGTATGTATGTTAAAAGCTTGCCTTTTTAATATTTCACTATGATTTTAAGAAGTAATTTAAAAATGAGTTCAAAGTTAAAAAATGCCCTTTAAAATAATGGACATATATGTTCCCTTATAATAGTATCATGGAAAAGTAACTTGTTCTATGTATGTTAAGTGATTTTCAGTGGTATCCAGCGGCACAAACAGTACTTTAAACACTTGGGATAGGAGGGTTATCACAATCTTTATTTTCCAGGTGTGTGTTTAAACAGAAATGATCTAAACACTGAAATGAAATGGAATCAATGTCAGTATCTGTACTGAACTCATGTCAGGGTGAAGATGAAGTGTGTGGTTGAGAAGATTCATAAATGAATGTTAAACTCACTATTGTCATGCAATCCATGTGTAAATAAATCCTGCTGTCAAATCAGTTCAGTAAGAGAATACATTGCTTTAAATTGGGTTAAAACACAACATGTAAATGCTGACACTTTCTTCTTTCAGAGTAAAACTAAGAGCAATCAAAGTCTTTAAGATTTTCTATCTTCACATTTGCAAACACTTTGACAGCTGACTTCTAGATGTTTCATGAACAAGATTGTTTGAGATGCAGACATGACAGCATTGAGTCCATCAGAGACATCATGTCTGTGTAAACACACTTCAGCACCGAGGACAGCAGCGATTAAAGAAAGGCCCACACTGGTCCAGGATCAGCCACAGTTTGTGTCTCCACGTGCACCTCTTAAGAGAATCTACAGAGCCGATTGTGCTCGCGATAGGATGTTTAAAATCTCAGATGCTTTGACAGGTTTGGGAGGAACGCGCGTGGTTCCCTAAAGCGTGCGCGTGATTGACAGCTGGCCCCTCCCATCAGTGAGGACATTGTGATCCGCTAGATTCGGAGGGACGGGGTCACCTTCTGCGACAGAGGAGAGCGCGCGCACAAACCACACTGCTAGGTAGGAAACGATATCGTACATTTCTATTACATCCCATCATTTCACATTTCGTGCGTCATGTTTTTATCCGGAGCATAGAAATATGAGTCATATGTTTATATCCGAATCGTTCATATAAACACATGAGATGATGATGATGATGATGATGATGATGTTGTTTATATCGAGTTAAATGTGTCGAGTGTGGAAGAATAAATGACAACAAGACCTTTGTGAAACTAGAATTCATATTGCAATATAATTATTCTTCTGTTATTCAAATGCATTTATTCGCATAGTTGTCGGATTATTAAACGTCATCATTATAATCTCATCCATAATAATATAAACGTGTGTGAGATTAAAACACGGAATATGATTTTATATTAAAGAAATGTGTGAAATATAAGCGCTGAGATGAAGGAACATCCTCTGATTGGTTGTTACGTAACAGCAGAAATAAACACTGGCATCACAGTTTGTGCTCTTTATATATGACTTTATTATTCTTTATTATTGTTAAGCTCTTATTATGGTTAAATAACGGTTTATTTACAACACTCGGTCTTATGTTAAATGTGACAGAGCCCATAAATCTAATGAAGCATTTAAAGCGCCCTCTTGCGTCATCAGATTCATGTTTATACAGATCATCTGTTACAGCCAATCACAGCGCTGCTTTAACATGTCTCCTTATTAAAGGGATAGTTGGAGCCTTTTTCAACACAGATTGTGTTAAGCATTGGTAGCAACCATGTTTGGACACATTAACTTCTAGTGAATTTGGAAAAACAAATTGACATTTGTTTTCTGTTGCCGGCATTCTTCGAAATATCCTAATTTGTGTTCTGCGGTAGAAAGGAACTTGCATCATGTTTCGAATACTACACAAAAAAAAGGATTCTATTCGCATTTATTTGCAGTAAAAGAATGCTGGAGAAACTGGTCAGAATAACAGAAAAGATGCTCAGAGTTTTTTCAGACCTCAAATAAATGTCAAAATAACAGTAATGTTTATTCAATAATATTAATATTTATACGTATATGGACTGAAATGGCTACAACTCATCCAGAAATCTTTGGACATTGAATTAATAAATGATGCAATATATCAGGAGTAGGAGTGTGATGGTGCTCTATATCAGCACTGCTATGATAAGGTCAGAGGCCACAGGCCACAGGCCGAGTGCAGAGACAATCACAGCCGCTGATATAAAGCACCATCACACGACTAGCAGTGCCATATTACAATTATACAACAGTTCGAGGACACAAGTGTGTAGACGTATCACAAACGACATCGGAGTGTCTTTAATTAAACAGAGTAATAATGAGGCATGAATGTGTGCGATACTCACAGAGAATGTGATATTCCATTGCACGGAAGCACTTTCCCTTGTTTTTAATGTCACTGCGCATATATAAGCAAGCTCTCGTTCTGTTTCTCATCTTTAAACATGTAAAGCACGTCTGAAAACTCGATCCCTGCATCTGTGTATTTTGATGAGTGGCGGGGCGATACGAACTGTGAATATCGCATGGCTCTCGGCAAATCAGATTCAAGAACCAGAAAATTTGTTTTCAAAATGTATATTTAAGAAATTGGTACAAGCTACTGTCCCATATTCCAAAAACACACTAAAATGAGGTACTTTCTGTTCAACGACACAAGAGTGTAGATAAATGACAAACAACATCGAAGTGTCTTTAAAACCCTTAGAAATTTCAAGGAACTTGGCGACTACTTTCTTCCGTGCTGAATTCCAGCGCAGCAAAACTGTTAAACAAGCTCAGACAGTAAATCCACACTGTCATTTAGTCGTGGCCTAGTGGTTCCCATGATTTCTCTCTTGAATATCGCATGGTTATATTTTAATTGGTTGATTGGAATCAATGATTGCTATGGGTTTTGGTAAGGATCAATTCACTCCTCGCATGCAGACTCCTTCCTTCTTGAAATAATGAGGCTCATGGAGTTCAAGTAAAGTCATTGTTTTGGAGTTTGGAGAAAATGTTCAGAAAAAGAGTGTTTACTAGTTTCAGAGTCAGTAGTGTTCTACTGTGTACATCTTCCTCTAAGTTTTTGTTCAGATGTATACCTTGGAAAGAGATGGTTTGATAACATACTCTGAGACGGTATATGTTTTACAAGCAATTCTAAGGATTGCAGTTAACATTGCAAACAGTGATCTGATTATTAAACCGCTATCATAAGATGCACAGAGAATGTTAGTAACGGGTGCTTCTTGCCTGTAATGATTGTGCTGTTAAAGCATTGGTTTCAAGTGTGTGGGAGAGGAGAGAGAGGTCTGCTGAAGTGTTATCCTTAACACCTAAACTATGTCTCATAATATTAAATTGTATTGTTTCACATTCATTCCACTAAAAGCTTGACCTTATGTGATACTGATAACAAAAGCACAAACACATTTGATAGAAACAATTGGCAAAGGCATTCCTATTCTTTACAGTAATGTAAAGGTCATGGAAAACACTGCAGTTATGGGACGTGACATGTGGCCAAGTAAAGTATATTTGTGCTCTGCTTTTAACCCATCCCAGTGTACACACACACACACACACACACACACACACACACACACACACACACACACACACACACACACACACACACACACACACACACACACACACACACACACACACACACACACACACACACACACACACACACACTGTGAACAGACATACACACCTGGAGCAGTGGACAGCCATGCTGCAGCACCCGGGGACTCACCTCAGTCGTGGTTTTCCCGCTGGTACTGAGTATCTAACGATCAACCACCAGGCACCACTGCCCCCTAGAAGCACTAGAAGCTGACAACATTTAATGTAACTTACCTTCGTACAATGTTATTTAAGGCAGTGAACATGAGTTATATTAATCTGTGGGAGATCTTGGAGACAGTGGATGTAGATTGTAACCATTGCTGAAGAACCAGAACTGA
This sequence comes from Triplophysa yarkandensis, assembly GCA_033220385.1. Classification (NCBI taxonomy): domain Eukaryota; kingdom Metazoa; phylum Chordata; class Actinopteri; order Cypriniformes; family Nemacheilidae; genus Triplophysa; species Triplophysa yarkandensis. Next base: position 6,863,478 of record CM065671.1, on the reverse strand, counting down.
AGAAGGTTTATAAAGAAGACTGCTGAAGCAGTTGCGCAAACAAAGATTGCCACCAGTTAAAAGTTGGGATATGGTTTCTTTCACACATATGCCACTGAGATATAAATATTGGAAATAGTTGGCCATGATTTTAGAATTCATGTAGTTCAGGACAAATTTATGATGACGTTAATATTTGTTGAGTTACAGATCTGTGCTGTATGGACTTGAGATTTTCCTCTCGGGTGCAAAAACTTCTCATGTTGTTTCCATTACATCAGGGAAATGGCTGAATAGAAATATAGTTCACCCATAATATACTTTGTGGGCAGCACAGTCACAGACCTGTATTCTTAAGATTTTAACGCTATTTCTACTATTTCCTGTAGATAAGTGGCAATGTAAGTCACTTTGAATAAAAGTTTCTGGCAAATGCATAAATATAAGTTCCATCCAATGCTGTTTATCAGTATTTTAACATCATTCTAATCACAATCATAATTCTATTTTATGAAAATCAGGTAATAAAAATAACAGCTCACGTGCATTTTAGACACATTTGTCATTTTTTGGTGAGATACAATGCGGAAAATAACATTCATTTGTAGAAATAACACAGAAACATACAATTGTATAATGAAAGTTATAGAGTCAGAGCTTATTGCTTTGCATGCAGACTCGTGAGATACTTCCTCCTTGAAGAAATAAGGCTAGCTTATAACTCAGTTCTTAAAGATGATTCTTGAGCAGATTTATCCCTATTCAGTTAATATCATCATCTCCTGAACATTACTGAGTATGCTTCTTTTTAAAGATGTATATTGCCTTTGTGCCCTATAATGGGGCAAATATTCCATATCTTGCCAGCCCCTCCTCCCCCCTAACTTTCCTCTCTGGCTAAGGGACTAAGGCTCTTTTCCCAAACGGCATTTGCCTACAACACTGGCACATACGGGTTGCGAGATCTTTGCAGGGAGCCCGCAGGCCTCGGAAGAATCCTTCCAAGAGACCACTGATATGGAAAAGAGTACAAGATGGTTCCTGCTCTCTTCCTTCTTGCATTGTGTCTCTCTGTTGCCCAGCTATCAGAGGTGTTGCTAAACATTAAGCATTAGGTTATCAATGTGAGCCTGTCTACACCACATATGAGCTGCCGGATCTAACACGACAAAAGACTAATGGCCGTATTATAATGTGAAACTTTTCTTTGCAGTGTCTGGCATGCAGTCTGAACATGTTGTTAAAAAGCTGAAGGTGTGCTCTTCTCTATCCTGAAACATGCACTTCAGTTAATGACCATGATAATTTCACACTGGAATGATGGCCACATCTTTTACATTTTGAAGAACAAAAGATCTGGGCAAGAAATGGAAATTGAGCATTAGAGGGTGGCAGTGTGATCCGATTCGGGCGTCAACTTTAACACTTGTTTTTTTCCAACATTTATATTCAAACAGGATCATCATTATAATGTATATAGTGTTTATTTGTTCTTTGTACCGACAGTATGTGTCACTGGTATTTTGGGCATTTTTTAGGTAATGTGCTCTTGTTCTGTACTTTGAAGACATTGTGATGCCTACTGTTTACTTAAAGAATAGATTACAGAAATCTTCAAGACGATCACATTACATTAATCATACACCCCTAACCAAATCATCAAACCTTTTTCTCATTTATTTTATTTACTGTCTCTCACTATTTTAGTGATCAATCTCGCAATAGCCATTCTTCACCACCACAATACATCTGACCCCTTTAAATGTTTGGTCACATGACTTATAATCACTGCCTAACCTATCAGTCTTCATGTGTGAGCTCTATCTCCCAGCAACTGCCAGCATGTTCTTCTTACAGTCTCTAGATCTGCTTGGATATTGGACTGTCGACAGATCTTACCTGTTTGATAATTTCCTACACTCTATACACATATTCCATCACATTGAATATATATTGTACATCACTAATTAAAATGTTCAATGGGTTAGAGGTTTTAAAGAAATTTACCAACAAAATATACTGCTGCAAAAAGTATTAAGCATTTAATCAACAGATTTTCATTTAATGAACTTTTCTACATGCTTTGTGTGTCATTCCAGTCCACTTTCGTTGTATTTAATAAAAGATTCATCCTTAGGGGTGATGTAAAGTCATCCCACATAGAAAACTAGAAGGGAGTAGCAAGACTTTTTCCTAAATACATGTACAAATGTTACTGATTAATATGCGTAAAAGTGAATTTTTTTTAAAAGTGAAATTTGCCTCACTTGCAGGATTTAAGGTCTGAAAAAACACAGAGAATCATTTCTGTTTTTTTCCACATATTTTTTCTACTTTTCATTTTCTTCAAATGAACAAACCAAGAGGAACAACAATTTCATTGGATAAATATTCTTAAATGTTCATAGATCAAAACAAAATGAATCAGTATATCTTAAAACATAACTAGTAAAAACTGAAAGTTATCTTTGAAATGGTCTCTTATTTTTCTGTTACCGATAAGACATAAAGTGACGTATAAACATAAAGAGCCACAGAGTACATATATACATATGGACTGGGTGAATGTTGTTGCCAGAAAGACACTACAGACCATTTCTTCTTTCTTCTTCACCGATAGATGATATCGAAGATATTGAAGATTGTGGTCAGATCTGAAACCATCACAAACTCAACATTCAGTAATTGAAAACATTCAGTATTTTGCAGTGCTGTGTAGGGTTCTAACATTATGAACAGTATGGGCTATTAACAGCATTAATGGGATGTCAACAAGGGCAATATGTTTAGGACTATACAAGTATGAATTTCTTGGCATTTTTCAGACTAGGCTTTGATAAAGAAATGTAATAATGTTAATTCCTTTAGCAAGTGACTGTCTGATAGTTGGTTGAGCTGGATAAAAAGATGGCTTAGCGGAGAAAGAGTCAACATATAGAAAAACTATCAAGATAAACCAATTAACAAAAACAGGAAAAGTTATTTATTGAATAGTTTAAAAGGAAGACATTGATAACATGCTATATATTTTGGTTTATAAATTGTTTCAATACAATGGTTTGGTTCAGTTTGTTTTAATAAGAAACAGAAAAAATGTAATGAATAATAATATACAGGTTACAATATACACATTTATAGAACAATACTTTATGGCTCTCTAATCTGACTGGCTGAAAGTGATATTTTAGCAGAGACATCCCGTGGACCGTTTCACTGTTCGTATTACAGCAACACTCCGCACTTAAACACAAAAACACAAGGGGGTTTCTCCTAAAGTCCACTATCATCGTTCTTTTTTGAGCGTGTTTAGCAAATGGTTTTTATGCACCAGAGAGAAAGCTGTTCAGATTTAATTCCAGTTTGTCTGTCTGTCAGAAATGCTGGTGATCCATTGGCATACAGCGCTATGGTCAGGGAGCTGGGTCAGTTTGGTCTGGAGCAGTGATGGGATGATGGTGTTAAAGACAGAGCTGAAGTTCATGAACAGAATCCTTGCACAAAGGAAAAGTGTTCACAATTATGCGTGAAAATATTGGATGTATTTTTAACATGAAGCTAACAGGCATCCACATATTCTGGAGAATAGATATGCGTTCTCAAGGAAAGTCCCACATTAGTTGTTTATATACTATCTGATGTATTCCCATACTGAAGATTACTTTGTTTTCGGCGAGAGAAGGAGATCAGAATCACAGTAACAGGCTCTGTCCCTGCCACTTATGCAAGTTCAGAATGTTACCAACCAAGATGAAAACAGTTGCGCTGAGAATTTTTTCTGTCTTTAATTTATAATGTAAATATATAAAGATACAAAAAGTTCAAACCATGGTATACTGTTACGACCTCAATGCTGGGCTTGAATATTTCTGGCCAAAGGAAAAGTTTACTGCTTTACAAAAAAAACCTTGACCTAACCTAACATATGAGTTTTTACGTATATTTAATCCTGTTTGTTGAAAGTTGGTTGTTGGAAAACTGAAAGCAAAAAGGTGCCAGGCGAAAGTGTACACTGTGAAACACAATCTAGAATTTCCTTCAAAAAAACATTCCCAGAGGTCATTTGTGCAAACAGTTTATCTCGATCAGGTAGTGCATTCTATAAGAAACCCATTCAGTCTGTGGTTTAAAGAACTATTTCAGAACTTTTCTTAACCTGAAGGACCTTTTTCACCACAAATAAGCCATAGATGGTTCTTTATAAACCTATTTAGACACATATGTTTTATTTATAATTTACTTATTAGCACTTATTCGATTAGATTCGATTCAACTTTGTAGTCATTACACATGTACAATACAAGGCAATGAAATGCAATTGGCGAGCACAAGGAGTGCAGAAACAGCAAGTGCAACAAGAATATAATGTATATGCATATAAGACAAAATGTACAGATGAGATATATCATTTACCGGATAGGTAGAAGGCTTACATAAAAAGCAGGGGTAAATTGTATATTTGTATAATAAAGCATATACAGTTGAAGTTTCAGTAGGGGGTAAAAGCTGTTCTGAGTCTGCTTCAACGTTGGAGGCTTCTGAAGAGCCTTCCGGAGGATAAGGGTGTAAAGGGTTTCTTTGCAGGGTGGGAGAAGTCCTTAGGAATACTGCAAGCTCGACGCAGACAGCATTTCTTTTGGACATCCTCGATGGTAGGACGGGAGGTCTCGGTAATGCGCTGGGCAGATTTCACCACCCGTTGCAGTGCTTTACGCTCGGCAACCGAGCAGTTCCCATACCAGGCTGTTTTACAGTTGGTCTGAATGCTCTCAATTGCAGAATTGCAGAAGTTGACTTGGAAGGCTGAAGACAATTGATTTTTCAGAGGCGCTGGTGTGGTTTCTTGAACAGCCTGGAGGTGTTCGTGGTAAAGAACATTCCTCTCAAAGGTGGGTCCTCATGAATTTCATGTTGGAGATGTGTTCAACAGTCAGCCTTTTAATATTGAATGGGTCATGCATGTCTCCTTTCTTTCTAAAGGCCATAATAAGCTCCTTTGCTTTGCTGGTGTTTAGGAACAGATTATTGTCAGTTAGACATGGGGCTAATTGCTGTACGTTGTCACCAATGAGACAGATCACAATGGTGTCATCTGCAAGATTGATTATGGAGTGCCGTCCATGCACATGTTTACAGTGATTAGTGAAGAGGAACTAAAGAAATGGGCTCAGCATGCAGCCCTGAGGTATACAGATGGTGTGATGGTTATGCATCAGATATGGTCTGTACAAAATCCATTTACAGATGGGGAGTTAATGCAAAGGTCTCCAAGTGTGGTGGTTAACTTGGATGGTCTGACGGTGTTGAATGCCTAGCTGAAGTCAACAAACAGCATCCTTGCATATGTGTTGGTATTTTCCAGACGATTGAGCACTGAGTGCAGTGCTGTGCAAACTGCATCCTCTGTTTTTCTTTTCCTCAGGAAGGCAAATTGATAAGCATCCACTGAGGGTGGGGGATGTTTTTGAGGTGTGCCAGGAACAGTCACTCGAAGCACTTCATAGCAACAAGGGTGAGTGCTACGGGGCGGTAGTCACTAAGGCATGACTGGTAGGAATGTTCGGCACAGGCACAAGGGTTGTGGACTTGAAGCATGTTGGCACTGCTGCACAGTTGGCACATTATGACAGCAGTAATAACGAGCAGGGTGTACCATTGTTTACAAACCTTATTTTATAAACCTTGATGGTAAGCACAGCCTTCGTCTTACATATTTTAAGCTAATGAAATTGGGATACACACAAGATCAATTTAACATTCAAAGTTTTCTTCTGGTGGAAGTTTTTATTGTTAAACCTGAGATTTATGATGGATGGTGATCACAATTAGTCCCGATTAAGGTAAAAATGATACCTCAATACATGTTCCTGTTGCAATGTGCGGTGTTTTTGTAATACTTTGTACGAGGGGTTGATGTGTTTTTCAGAGCAGATTAATATATCGATTATCTCAGATCAATATTTTGATCAGAGAGTTAATACTCAGGGTATTTGTTGTAGATATTAATTTGATAATTTAAAAGTAGACATCCCAAGCTTTTCTATGATGAGAATTTGCTTAGTTTTAATAATGCTTGGTAGAACAATGTGAACTATGCCGTTCATATTTACTGAAGACAATCGACTGTGTTTACGTGTATAATCACCAAGATTGGTTGTCAATTCAGTGACTTCAGGCTTCCGTGCTGATTGGGTAGACTCAGGTCTTTCAGCAAATCTGATGAGCAATGCATGCATTGTTGCAATAGAGCAGCAAATCCGCTTACAAATGACCAATTTCTATAAAAAAAATTATATCAATTTTAATAATTTCTGTTTGCATACTAATTGAAGTTGTGATATAATTTTAATCAGACTTAAAAATCTTATAATTATGAAAGGTTTCATATGTATGTGTGTACACAAATAAATAGGGAATTTTTATGAAATCTTTATTTTTATCAAACATGAATTTCTTATAAACAATCACATCAACACATTTTCTCTGTGTTTATTAAAAACAAGGTACAAAGCACATTCTATTCACAAGAGCCAGACAGGAAGAGTCAAAGCGGAGGTACTTTGTATGCTCCAAACGCTCCCCACACTGCCAACCAAACCAACATGTCTCCCAGATATAACCAGGGGTCATCCCAATACTAAGATTGAGATTACATTTACATCTACAAATCACAAAATCAAATTGCATGTTCGACTTGTTTAAATGTAGTTATCCAAAATGAAACTCGGAGGCATTTAAAATGATGATGCTTTTCAGGAAAGAGAATTTTTAATTTGTTCCAGTGACAGCAGAGCGTCGGTTTAAACTCCGGCCTTTGTTCCACATTGGAGCGACATTGTAGTGTCAGATAATTAGTGTTTCAGACGTTTCTGTGTGGATGTGGATGGGCAGAGTTTGGATAACACGAGTGTGGAGGAGATAATCCACTAGTGTAGGCAGAGTATCAGTGTAACTAACAACATAGGAAATACAGAATATAATTGTATATTATTTGTTAACTATCAAGTTTCAAATTGTTTTCAAGATCCTGCATTGTCCCCTTAACACTGAGATATTTTCCCTATAATGAAATATGATTTTTATTGATTTACTTTGTAGCTCTGTGAATCTGACTGATCTCCATGCAGCTCTTAATCGAGTTTCTGTTAAGTTTGTTTGAGAGCTCAGTGGATTTATTTGTAATCTATCGGGGTCAACATCTTGTTACAGTGTTACAGTTAAATGTCTTCATTTTATTTTGATCTTGGCTGTTTCAAATGCTTTATCTACAAACAAAACAACAGCTTTCCATTACATATTCCCTGATGTCATTTTATCACACCCTCTGACAGCACCTTCTCTCTCATCTCGCTCCTCCCTATAACCCCTTGCCTCATGTCGTCTAAGCCATTCAAGTGGAACACTTCAGGATTATCCTGCTAATGTACATGAGTTATACACCTGCTAAGGCCGTGTTTTTAGCTCGGGATTGTTTAACCTTTATAAAGCGAGATCATTTATTTGTAAATGGAGTCACTGTTGGTAAGTGTCAAAGTGTATTTTACTTTAAAATCAAAGAGGACAATCATCTTCATGCAGTACTTTTCAAGTGGATATATTTGTCCTTGTTATGCTCTGGATGCTGTACCATTTGACCTGGCGTTAAAAGAATAGATATTTCTGCATAAGATAACAATATTTTTCCTCTGATGATTTAGATATCTAAGGATGTGCAGTTTCTCATCATTGGTTCACGTTTTCAGACTCAAGGGCATTGCTGTGCTTTCCAGAAATGATATAAATCTCTCTAATAATGTGTGATGTGATATAACAGTTGCTGTTATGTCTGTAATGAAGTTGGGCGGTGATTTGCCTATTGATACATGTTTTATTTTTGATAGGGTTGGCTTCAGGGAAGGTTATTTAATTGTTCAATCAATTCAATTCACTTTTTTTATTTATGCTCAGCTGTGGAACTAAAATTAAATCAATGAATTTAATCAAATCAAACCTCAGGAGTGACGTAACATCATCCAACAACAATGTTAAACACTGACAGCATGACAAGACACATGGAAACTGTCATTAATCTAGGTTATCACATGACATATAAAATATTGGTAATTGCTTAAATACTTGTATAGAATGACACTTTTGAGTTGTTTTGTTCAACACACTGCACTACTCTTCACAATAATTCACTTTGTTACTCTTTTTCAGTCCTTGAGAAAGTGTGCTTTTCTCCAGACGTGTTCTTCAATCTTGATTCACGTCACCCTGCACCATGTCTGGCTCTTATGATGAATCTGCTGCTTCTGATGAGGCCATGGACAGCTTTTGGGAGGTACAAAGTGCACCCTTCATTTACACGCTTGACTGCCAAGAAATCCAAAATGACATGAATAGTTGTCTTGTGTGTTTTTTTTTTTATAAAGGATGTTGTGCTCACAGTATCAGAATCTGCCAAAGCACTCACAATGAGCACTATTTAGACAACACTGACAGTCTGTGATGTTGCCAGAGCCCTTAACACCAGCATCCGACAGCCAATGAACAAACAGAATATCTTGTCTTTATAATACCAAAGTAATGGCCAATCTGCTCATTTCAGTTTGTTGTAAGTATTGATTGGATACTTAAGGAGTGTGTTTTCTTTCATTCCGCCTTTGAAGAGAGTTAAAGTGATAGCTCACCAAAAAAAAGGAAATTCTACATTTTTATAATTGTATGCCTTACATTCGCAAAACACAAAAGAAGATATTTAAAATGTTGATTAGCTGTTGACTGTTTTACCATTCATCAGTGGTTACCATACCATTATTTGGTGAACTTTTTTCAGAATATCGTCTTTTGTGATCAACTGAATAGAGAACGTCATACAGGTTTGAGGGGGTGGGCAATATAGCATTAGAAGTAGCTGTTTATAACATAAACGAAACATATTGATATATCTATATACTTTTGTTTGAGGTAAATTAAATAAAAAATTAACATGCTCTTTACTGTAAATTAGTGTGTTTAATGTTTTTTTCGTAACTGGGCCGAACGTGGCCTAATGTTTAGAGTGTCGAACTTGTAACCAAAAGGTATATTATATTTGAATATTTGACTCTCATTACCAGCAAGGATTGTGTGGGGGAGGGAATGTCCAGAATGTCTTCCCCTCCAATTCCACAACTGAGGTTGACCCTTGAGCAAGGCAACATAACCGGAATGCAGCGATTAACAGCCATATCTAATTCACCGGGGAAATCTCACTTTATTTACCAACATCATCGTCTGGTTGCTAAAGTCTACAGTGGCATAAAAATGCCGTTTCCATCAATCCACTATCCAATTTCTGCCACCACTTTTAAGCATTCATCACAATGTGTGAGGGGAGAGTGACAGCTGTTATGAACTGGTCCACACCAACCAATGATAAAGAACTGCAACTCTTCTTGATATCTGCAAACATTTATGAAAGATTTCATCTATGAAGCTCCCAAATCTTCTCAGTGGAAAGCCCAAATCCCTGTCCTGGTACTCCTTGGCCACACTAAAGAGAAGGTTTCAGAAGAAGGTGTCCTCTCATTTATGTTAACTCACTAGGAAGAAACAGCATCTTCTGAACCAGAAGATTTCAGTGGACAGTGGACTGTCTCCGTAAATGAGTGTCTGTCCACGGAGATGCTCTCCCAACTGTATCCATATACCACCTGCAGAACGTAACAAAACCATTCTTTCTGCCAACATCTTACTGGGCACTGATCATCATGCGGCCGTTGAAACCCCTCTCACTCGTGAAACTATGAATCGTGGTCAGGTATGGCAGGGGATTTAAGGCTATTTGTCCAAGGCTTGCGTCTATTAGAAGAGTGCCTGTACTACAGTACTCCGATAACCACACCTTGGAGTGGACCTCTTCAAAAGCATTATGTTCTAGTAACACATATGTTTTTGTTATAGTGGACACATTCTCTAAATGACATCCTTGACCTTGCTCTACTTACCCCTTTGCACCTTAAACATCCCAATCAACCCACACCAAGAGGCAGGAGCCGACCAACGAGGCAATGGGAGAGTACTCTGGAACTTCAGTCACAGACACAAATCTTCCAAGTCTTCCATGTTGTCCAAGTCATCTAAGAATATCGTCTTCATATACTAACCTCTACAATCAGCTAGCCTTGCATCCACAATCTCCTGCAAAGTACTCTTCAGTACAACTCAACTCTACTTACCTGTGTTCTCTCAATGTGTTGTCATTAAACATTTAACAAGTAATTTATCATCTAATTGTCGTAGTGGGTCTGTGACACTGCACCTTTAGCAAATCAAGTTTGTTCTACTCTCTGTAATCAAACCAGTTCCAAACCACTTCGGGAGCATGTTCCAACATTTTCAAAGTGAACGTACTCTATACATCATTTGATTTCAACTCATATAGAGACAATGGTCCAAAGTCTCTCTCAGTTGACATATTTCCCCCGGCCTACCGTGTCTGCCGGTATCGGCCACCCCTATCAATTCTAAATGACAAGCTCGACAAAATGTTCAGTTTTGGGCAAACTACAGTACCGCTCACCCTGAAGGCAATGTAACAGGGCTGCTTTGTGTATCTAAATACCTTTTACGCACTCACTTGGATTCACATGTTTCTCATCACTGAAAGGGTCTGAGTTTGTTTGTTCTCTCAAAACTATCATTATACTGAATGAGACACTGCAGAGTTAAACTGTCATTTGTATTTCATATCTGTTAACTGAACTCATGGAAAAGCACAAAGGCCTACAATGTTACAAAGCTATGTGTTTGTTTTTATGACCGGCAACAAGACTGTGTTGACACATGTTGTGTATGTCACCTCTGTCTGTCTCAGTTTTCCTGTGCACGTCTGATTGTGATGTCATTGTCTGTGCAGTGAAGCGCAGGAGGATTAGAGAGTGCAGTGCTGTGGAAAGCATTACATAACTCCCTTCCCCCTCTCAATTCTGTTCCCTATCACTCACTTACGCCTCCCACAGGCATCAGAAAGAACAACGTTTGTGGTTACTACACACATTTCTCCGAGGGTCTTGTTGCACATTAGCAGACACAAAATGGATTGGCCAGTGGTACATCATTTGTTTTTTGAAGCAGTGCAGAATGAAGCATTCCGGGTATTAATACACAATACCATCATATGAAGATTGTAGATAAAATATAGGACAGGAAATAAACTTATGTGTTAAGGTCTTGGCTTTTTGTGATACATTTCATTTGTACTGCATCTCTCACAGATTGATTTGAGCTTACTTGTTAAGCTGCCTTTACGATGTTTTAATCAAATTGTTTTGAACTGTGACCTCTTCCTCTAGGTGGGAAATTATAAGCGTGCAGTCAAGAGAATTGACGATGGACACCGACTTTGCAATGATCTTATGAACTGCCTTCAAGAACGTGCCAAGATTGAAAAGTCCTACAGCCAGCAGCTCACCGAGTGGTCCAAGAGATGGAGGCAACTGATAGAGAAAGGTGGGCTACGTACCTGTAGTTGAAGGGTTGACTACATACAAGCAGTGATGTAAAGCAAACACATCAGGCACTAATTTTGTCCATCCGTTATGAATCTGTTAATGATAGGACCGCAGTATGGTTCGGTGGAGCGAGCCTGGATAGCTATGATGACAGAAGCTGATAAGGTGAGCGAACTTCATCAAGAGGTAAGGAACGGTCTGGTAAACGAAGACGTTGAGAGGGTGAAGAACTGGCAAAAAGACTCGTACCACAGACAGATGATGGGGGGATTCAAGGAAACCAAAGAAGCAGAAGAAGGCTTCAAGAAAGCCCAAAAGCCCTGGGCCAAGAAACTCAAAGAGGTATTAATATCATTTGTTTGATCTATAAAGAATGCATACTTTGTTATGATTATTCACTCATTTTATAACTGTAAGGCGATTCATCCTCAGGACGCAAATAAAGATACACGTTTCACATGACACATGACATCAAAGTGCCGATAGTAAATACATTAACAAACAGTGTAGCCAATTAAATGTTAACATTATAGACTAGCAGACCAAAAACTTGTCTCAAAATATCTTCTCTACTTACGGATGTGAAAGTCTTCGTAATTCTGTATACATTTCTATATAAACAAATGTCTCGCTATTTTAAATGATAAAGCAAGATACTCTTGCATTTGAATTGAGTTAGCTTGACATATTTATATCACAATTTATTATTGTCTATTTTACTTTACTCTTGCGTCACGTTTAAAGCCTGCCATAACTGAAATTGAATAGTTCTTCTCTATTAATGTGTACAGATGAAAAAAGTAATGCATGTAATGAAACTGAATAAAGTTATTTCAGAATTGAAACTGTAGGCACATGTAATGAACATTAAATATTACATTAGTAGCTTACACGACTTGTCAAGCCAAATCATAGCTTGACAAGCATGCATTCTGTGAATTGAGTGGGTGACTGTTTTAAACCATTCAAACTTACTATTTACCTTTAGTTGTTTCCAACCAATTGCATCCGTTCACTGTTTTGTAATAAAGCGAATTATGTCTGGATTCAGATGGAGACGGCAAAGAAGACCTACCACATGGCCTGTAAAGAGGAGAAAATGGCTGCGGCCAGAGAGATGGAAGCGTCTGTCACTCCAGATCAGCAGAAGAAACTCCACGAGAAGACAGAGAAATGCAAACAGGATGTGCAAAAGGTGAGAAAAATTATAAGTCAAATTTTGATACTTGATTAATGTAGATCAAGTGATCATCAACAAACATTTCACTCATTTCCCAAAGGAAAAGATTTTTAGAGTAATTTTAGTTTTTATTGGTAATCACAAGTATAATCAATACTGTAAGCTTGTCAACAGCACCATTCTTTCACAAATATTTACACTTACCTTATCATATCTTACTCTTCACACTTTTATTGTGATTTTTTTTCACAGAAATCACAATAAAACTGTCAATTTTAAGTAATCCCAAAATCTTTGTTTGATTAGGATTTGCAGCTAACGTACAACATCTGTCCCATTTCACTAATGTTTAGTTGAAATGTTTTAAATGGTATTATCTGATGCACTCGCCAATAAAAGTTGACATTATTCAGTCTCTCACGAGATGTTTAAGAGATCATATAATCTACTGTCTTCACTTACTTAAATGCCATCCTGTGGCCTGATGTACAAACAGTGGGTGTGCAGAAAATGGACATACTCAACTATCAAGCAGTTCATGGCAATCATTAATAATAACCTCAGAGTTAATCTGGGCACAGACTTGACTGTATGAACACATTAAGGATGAAATCAAGGTATCAAATACGCACCTCCAAAAGAATCTACACTGTGTGCACAATTATTAGGCAAGTTCTATTTTTGGGGATTCATTTTGTTATTGTATAACTAAAGTCCTCTTGGTCAAAATGCTTAAACAACCTCAAATGTGAACATTTAAGAAGTAAAAGTGAAGTTTTGGCTTTCTTAAGAGAACATCTATATGTACACCATCAGTAGGCAACTATTACCACCTGTTAACAAACTCAATATATATAATAAAAAGATTTCTGAAATTTAAACAAAGCCTCTGTGACCAATATATCCACCCTTCTTTTCAATAACAGTCACAAGGCTTCTCCTCACAGTGTCGGTCAGTTTCTTCATCTGTTCAGAATCCACTTTTTGTGTAGCACCAACCACAGCTTCACAGACATTGTTCAGAGAGGTGAAGTTTACAGCCCTGGAGGATAATGGGTTGATGGTAGCTTCATGTTTGATTCTTCTCAAATTTTTGCTTTTAATATGCAGTTTTCCTTCTCAACACGTTTCTTGTGACTTTGTTGATTATTTGCCACAAAATGTTTGATGGTTCTCTGTTGATATCCCCTTTTCTTAGATATTTCAAGAGTGCTGCATCACTGTGAAATACTTTTTACAATTGTTTACTTTTTAGAGTCAGTTAAATTTCTTTTTTGGCTCATTTTTCGAGGAGAACAAACTGTCTAATAATTATGCACACCTTGATATAGGGCGTTGATCTCCTTGGTCTACATCCTTTCTCCTTACACCAATACACATCACCTGACATGCATTAAATCCTATAAAATTTAAAGTTTATAAGATCAAAATAATCACATGCCTAATAATTGTGCAGATAGTGTAAAACAAAGATCCGACACTCTTGTCATATGTCGTCTTTATTTCTTATCCTCAATTCAGTAAAGTATATTGTGTTGTATGTTTCACATTTACATTTATTCTTTTATCCAAAGCGACTTACAAGTATTGTGCAGTGGCTAATAATCAAAGCAGAGCAAGCGGGGATAAGATGCCCTACTCAAGGGCACTTCGGTCATTGTCTGCTGGCACTGGGGTTCGAAACCCACAACCTTCTTCTCACAAGTCCAACTCTCTAACCACCAGACCACAACTGCATCGTGTATGTTTGTTTGTGTCTGCCACAGGCAAAAGAAAAGTATGAAAAGTCTCTGGAGGAGTTGTCCAAATGCACACCTCAGTACATGGAGTGCATGGAGCAAGTGTTTGATCAGTGTCAACAACATGAGGTCAAACGACTGACCTTCCTCAAAGAAGCTCTTCTGGACATCAAACGACATCTCAACCTCACGGAAAATCAAAAGTCAGTATAAATCTTAGTTCCAATGCCTTTGATGGCACATAAAACAGTGTTTTTTTGGAATCGTGGTTGTTTAGAGTTATTCTGCATCTCTAGAACTAAGCTTTTTAAGTAAACTGATGAGACAGTTCATTTGACATGTCTGTGTTCATCTTTACCATGCTGCAGTTATGCTTCGGTGTACCGTGAGTTTGAACGCACTATTCTTGCTGCCAACACACAGGAAGATCTCAAGTGGTTCAGTAATAACCACGGTCCTGGAATGCATATGAACTGGCCCCAGTTCGAGGTATGCAGCTTCCAATGAACTATTTCATCTTTATACACATATGTACTTGTACATATGGACAGCTTTGCTTTTTAGTTTTGCTTAGGGTGTGATTCATGATTTAAGAAGATACTTTTCTATTGTATCTTTGCCTCTTAGGATTATAATCCAGATGCCACCAATGTTGTAGCTAAGAGGGAGAAAAAGAAGCCAGATGGAGTGGCTCCAGCTACTCCGAACACCGAGCAAGGAGGTCAGCCAGGTGACCGTGGCAGGTCAGACAACACATTTTCTCACCATATCGCGTCATTTCTAAAATTCCTAACGTCTTTTGTTCTTGTAAACCAGTAGACAAGAATTGAATACATAAAAGTTGCGAAAATGAAATATCATGCTAATATCATGAATATTCAACATATATGAATATTCACCCCTCTGGGGTCCTCTAAAGTATGTTTCTGAAGAACTATGAGGTCCAGTGGCTTTAAGTAGTTAGCGTTCATGTAAACTTACAGCGCATGTTCTCCGTGTTGGAACAGTGTGAGCAGCTCTGAAAAGAATCAAGCGTACTCCACAGAATGGTCTGATGACGAACAGCCCGCAGGATACTCGGGGAATGAAACCAATGGGGGTGCAAACTCCTTCGAAGATGACTCCAGCAACAGAGGTGGCACAAGAGTCCGTGCTCTTTATGACTATGAAGGACAAGAACAAGATGAGCTGACCTTCAAAGCAGGTAACATTCAATAAGATATATTTCCACCGATCATCATCATCACAATTCCTGCAAACTAAAGCAAAATGAACATTTTAGTAGTGTTGACATTTGGTAACAAAGTACAGCAACTGTTAAAGTTGTTGCCAGACATGAATTAACCTGTTGCCCAGTCGAGCAGGTAAAGCTTTTATGCAAGAAAAATAAAGTAATTCAAATCTTTAACCTGATCATTTCTATTTATTATGTTTTTATAAACAGAACAGGAATACTGATTACTCCAATTATGTAAGAAATTAGATGCTCAGTGTCTGGTTATCTCAAAGGATCACAATGTTACGATGCTAAAATGGTATGTGGTTGCTATGGATATGGCCCAGTCCAGACAAATCGTCAGAACCTACTGTGTTAATTGGGTATACAAGAACATGGACAGGAAAACAACAGAAATAAGATGACAAAAATAACAAACATTAAAGTAAACCATGACACTCATGGCTTTTAAACTCAATGTATTTACATATTAAAAAGAAAAGAGCTCGAATTGGTCTTGAGAAAATATTATATTTAATGTATATCATGTATGTCACTAACACTACACATCTTCAATAGGTGATGAATTTACCAAGATTGAGGAGGAAGATGATCAGGGCTGGTGCAGAGGTCGACTTGACAGCGGCCAGTCGGGGCTATACCCGGCCAATTATGTTGAGGAAATGTAATCACGTGATTGGAGGAGAACAAAACATTGGAGGCAGCTCTGATTGTCAGAAGATTATAACACGGCATAAGCTCCAGAGACTTAACATGACCAACTTTCCCTAAAGATGTGCAATGCAGTCTTGTTTTAAATCAAAACATCTTAGTAACCACACTGTATATGCTGATCTTTTCCAGGAGGTAGGGAAGAGCTGACTACTAACATCTAATATCCATTTGCAAATATTCGAAAATTATAAACAAATGGGCAAAAATGCCTACCCCACTAGTTATGCAAGTAGGATGCATATTATTTGTGCTGCATATATGTTATTAACACAAGATTACAGATATGAGTATACATAGAGTACTTAAAGTATAATATCCAAGTGAGAGTGAGTGTGGCCATTGTGTGTATTGTTCATATAGTTGAGACAACATACATTACCGGTACTCGTCTGATGTCTTGCAACTCGGTCTTAGTGTTCATCCAGAAAGTGACACGCGAATGACTGCTACGGTTTTCTTCCCCTTCATCTGTCCATGCCTTGTCACGCTGCTTCTTCTATTAGGTATTGTGCTCTTGATGTCTGTGTCTTTATGCATAGCAGCATGTGCTATGGAGCATGATTCCTCAGGTCATCCGTCCTGTATGCAATCCCCACAATGACCACAGAGGGCAGCAAAATGATATTGTCAACCCAGAAAGTGGCGGATTGAGAAACTCTCAGGCGCTGTTCCTAAAAAGTAGACATTGTGTAAAGGTGATTTTGCAAAAAAGAGTACGCTGCCATTTTGTTCACAGGACATGTTATTAACTTTGAAATCTACTAATCGAATAGTACGCTTGTTTCCAGTTCGCTCATTACACTGTAGAGAGAAGGCCAAGTGCATTGGATTGTGGGACAGCGCATCCGGACATTATACATTGTAATTCACTGCGAGTGTAGTTCCCTACATACTGGATTCCCTGTTGCTCCTGGTGTCCCTGTTGCACCTCCACTTGAGTTGGTCAAATGTGCATTTTTCATGTCACGTTGCCGTGCTTTTCTTTGTTCATCTTTAGGTAAACTGTGATATTGTGTCTCGTACTGCATATTTCAAAGATAAGGTGTTATAAAGTATAAACGTCATCTCTTCATTTGGCATCTATTCATGGGCGCCTCTTCGAACCAGGGTTTCATCAGGTTATTTGTGCACCGTTGGACTGCTCATGCACAGCACATTTTACCCACAAGCTCAGACATGACGCTTGTTCTTATCCACTTAACAATGCTCAGCTGTCAGATTTTGCTGTGGAAATAAACTCTTTTGATTGCACAAAATGCGTTTAGTGTTAGAGCAGTTGGAACTGCGTAGCTGTTCTTCTTAAATATCTCAGATTACGATGCCAGTACATGATTTGCAGGAATTTTTCCGGCAATCGGTGCTGGTGTCCCTCTTAATAATGCATAAATGTTATTGCATATCAAACCAAGTGACAAAACAAGCACACTTTGAAAAGATACAACTCTATGCTGTGTGGGAGGTAGATAAAACATTCTGATTCTTCTGGCTGTCAAATTCTAGTGGCCTAGTGGATGATAAAATATATTATAGGCCATGGGTAAGACACCTGTGTTGATGTGATGGTACAGATCCACTAAAAATCCCCATCATGCCTGTGGCGTAAAGGTTGCAAAAAAAAATCATTCATGCAATGAAATTCATACATAAATATGGGAGCATATCCCAAATATATTTTGGAGCATCGTGGATTTCTGATTTTGACGATGCTACTGAAATTGTCCCTGGAGTTTCTGTAACAGTTAGAGGATGTTTGATTTGCCCGGGTGAAAACTGTCCGGCCTACAAGATGTGATTCCTAGTTGATATGTCTGTTACATCAATAAAAAGACGTTGACGGGGGTACACACTAAAAGATGTACCGGAGGGTTTTATTCAGTGTGTATGAGTTGTGTTTATGTATAGAAAATAAAAGTAGTATTCTAACTGTAAATGTCGACAAAAACTAATTGTAAATGTCAACAAAAGAACAAATGCTTTGAAAACAACAACACTGTAATGCTCTATAGATTCCATATTGTATTGATTTGATTTGGACTGCAATGAAATCACCATGTGTACCATACCTGTATAAATGCGTGTGGGTCCACACCGTCATATTTGTATATGATAATGTAATTTATTAAGATTATATTCTACTGTAACTGTAAGTTGAGACAGTAAAGAATTGTGTAATGAACATGCTATTTTTAATGTCGATTTGTTCTTTATGCAAAGGAAGGGAGGAAGTTGGTTTATGTTGTGGTGTAAAGGATGTGTGTATGTTCATAGTTAGTGGATGTAAATCAATCTCCTTGCCGGTGTAGTGCCTCCTTATCCATGAAATGATGTTCATTTATATATGCATAAAGTAAATGATGATGAACATGACGTTGATCAAAATAATGTCAAGTTTTACATTTCTTTTGTGTTGGTGTCAATATTGCGTATATATTAGTTTGGAAGGAGAAAACGTGTTTGTTGAGAAAATCTTCAAAATGTGTGCTCTGATTCTTTTGTAAGCATTCCTCCTTCCACCTACACATTATTCTCACATGATGTGTAGAAAAGCTGTAACTGTGTTTGGTATGTTTAATAATGTTTGCCCATGAGCTCTGGTTCAACTTTTAATTGTAGATTATGAACTCGGTTTATATTTTACGATTATAGAAAAAGTGGGAGACGAAACAAAACATGACCCGCGTGCAAAATCTCTTCAAAGACAAGAATGGCTATCATATTTTGTTTGTATCAAACCAAAAAAACCTTCTAATTTTAAATATTTGGATTAAAACTTTTTATTGCTGCATCCCCTAAAACCAGGCTTCCAGAGGGTTTAAATAAATGCGTGTACATGCATGATCTCATGTTTCCTCTTATGAACTTAAAAGAAAGTATATTGAAAAAGACAAAGTTTCATATCAGTATACCAGTAGTTATCATTGACTACATTTTTCAATAATCAGACGAGGGACCTATATGAGTTGATAAAAACATTCATTACATAACATTAAAAATAAAATTAAAAGTTATAAGTATAATTACAAAGCTTAAGGATAAATAGCTTTTTATCTGATAAAGCATGCTGTACAAATCATGTTTCCAAATCTTTTAAAACCTAAATCCAACGGTTTTGGACAAAACAAATGGTCAATCTGTTGGTGTTCTTTACACAATTGATACTCATACTTGAAAATACAAATCAAAAGAGATATCACAACCTTGAAGAAAGACAACTTTATATAAAATATTTGTATTTCTTTAAAAACCTAACATGTAACATTAATTAGCTTTAATGTTTAATTATGTTGTATACAATTATTTTATCTCAACCTAGACACAAAAGTTGTACCAAATTTAAATCAAATGCCCTTCACTGTAATTACTTGTGTTGTACTTGTTATTACACTTATAAGGTTTTTGTCTGAAGTATTAATACATTTAAAGATATTAGCAGTATTTTAGAATGATATTGCCCTTCATAATTAAGACTAAAAGTTTTTTATATAGAACACTGAACTCAGAAAAAGTGATTTGTTTTGACTTATTTCTAATGGTTTTAGACAAACCCATTTAGGTATTTAGCTTTCATGCTTTAAACACAAATCAGAATTTATACTGTCTAGCCAGCGTCTCATAGACCTTAGCAAAGCACCTTCTGGTTTGTATGAAAAAAGTACATCTGTAAGGGTGTTAGAAGTATTAATATTCACCTCTAACATTGTTTTAAATAGTTTTAGAGAAATAAAATGTTGTCACCTTTCCATCACTGCACCAGACCCTGGTTAAGACCCTTTTTTTTCTTTTTTTTAGCATTAATTTTTTTAAATAGCAAATTATATATACACTACTAATTAAATTGTTTTAGGAAACTAACTTATGCATTCATAGTCTTCCATATATTTGGTTGATAATAATGAACTCCTCAAAATTATTAAACAAATAAAACGTGTTATTTGATCGTCTTAAGTCTAGTCACGGTTTGACTTGAGGTTGCAGAAATGTTTTCTTGTCATTTTCCCAATCGACTTCCTAAGGTCTCATCCTGAGATGCTTTTTAAACAAATTTAAGGAGTCCTCATCTATTGTGCACTCTTATTTTCTACATTTCTCCATTTTTCACTCAAAGCAATCCATTTCAAAAACATTTGTGATAAATAAAGTGTAATTTTCGTGATGAAAAAGCTTGTATGTTTGATAAATTATATTTTTGTAGTGTGTTGTTTCAGACGGTAATAATATTTGTATGTGTTACTTGTCACGGTTGGGCCAGGCTTCCAATCACAAAGATCACTTTATCTGAATTCTTATAAGTATCATCATAATCAGGTCACTCATCACCACGACTATAAAGCCACGCACCACAGTTCACTCAAAGTCCGGCCTTGTCTTATCAATGGAAAGGGCTCTCGCGCGGTCAGTATGTACACACAGCGATATCTATTATATCGCTCAATCTTGTCTCCAGTGTATTTCCTCGTGTGTTCCATCAGCTGTGGTGTCCAACATCTCCAAGTCTGTGTGTTTCCTCGTTTGATGTCTGGTGCTAAACCAAAAAAATTCCCCAGGATTCCACAAGCAACTCTATCACAATCAGTCACATTACTTACTGCTTCAATCTTGTCAATAAACTACTTTTATAAATACATTTCCATCTGCATCCCGTCTGTTCCGTGACATTACTGGGGACCACTTTTGTAGTAGAACAAATCTTATTTAACAAATGTTTTTTAGTGAACATTATTTTCAGAACATTTGTATTTGTTTAATTAAAACATTTACTTCGACAAGCCTGTATTTTCAGGTAACATTATATGTGCCGACATCTGCAACCACAACAAACAAAGAATACCAAATATTTGTGACCTCATTATGTCCCGTTATAGCGAGAGTGGACCAACAGAGGACGCTGGCAATATGGTACTGTCAGTTGAAAAGATAAACCCCGAAAGCCATTATACTACTATAACAACATATGACTATAATAGAAATCAATATCAAATACATGTAATATAATATAAAAAAATCACATGATCGGTTCAACAATGGTTCCAAAGGTTTCTAAGACCCTAAATACGAATTTTCCATCGACACCTGAGCCATTAAAAACTTCTTTCCAAATAAAAATGGCTTTGATTTATTTACCTAGGACTAGTATTATTGTACTTATTTATGCTTTGTTGCCTCTTTTACTGATTGCTCCTTTAGTGAGACTTCCTTGTAAGTCACTTAGAAGTAAAGGGTCAGCTAAATGACTAAATGTAAAAGACATAAATGAATTCAGTTTATTCTGTCCTCATCGGCAGACCAAAGGAGTAAGTTCACACTATGGCTATTCCACAATCATATAATTCAATTCACTTTTTGGCAATCTTTTTGATAGTCTTGGTTTGGAAGTGTATATGGCAGGACACGAACCCAACAGGCACTGAAATCTTGGTTTTCTCCTTCTCTGTGGTTAACAGCAGGGGCCAACTGTTTTATAATCTCTCTCCTCTCTGACCCGTTGCTCTTCTGTTGGCGCCAGGGGTCTCAGCGCTCTTGCCCCTGAAGCCCCATGTATCCCTTGGCTCCTGGATGGATAATTGAGACCAGCTGCTGCAAGGTGTCTTAAACCCCCCCCCCCCCCCACGCAACAGCCTCCAGCTCTTCTGCACTTGCTGTTTTTACCAGATTGCCTATTTGAGTTTCACAGGTCTCCTCTTTAAACTCAGCATGTCCTCTCCATCAATCGCTCTGAGAGAGACTGATTGATCAAATCTTCTCCTCTTTATCCCTTCTTCTGCAGGATCCTCTGCATTTTGGGGACATGGTGATTCCACGGAGGCTTATGGAGAGTCCATTAAGTGGCCATACAGTCCCAGGGCATCAATAAGAGCTTTACTCAGGTGGTTTACAATACTAAGTCTTTAAAATAATAACATAGTACAGGTTAATAACAAATCACGTTGCACGTAATCATTGCAACGGCATTATGTGTTAAAAGGAAGCTTTTGATATTCCTCATCAAAGCTTACATTGATTCAACTTTAAGTGTAATACGGTATAAATGAAACTGTCATAAAACTCATTGCTTTGCTTTAGATGAATAAACAGGCAGTCAAGTTTTGTGACATTTACACCTACCAGAGTGTACGGTAGACTATATATCTATAAGACAAATGCATTAGCTTGAACAAGCATGCCTTATTAAAGGACAGTTTCAGATAAGTTGGGTTATCTTTGTGTTTGTTTATATTGATCTAAAAGAGTCTAGAGCTCAATGATAAAAGTATCAATGATAAATAATACATACTTATAAAAAAAATCCCCAAAACCATATTCTCTTACTTTTACGTGAAAAATTATAGAATACCCCATAACTTTTGTTATATTACTATAAACCATTTCACTAAAATTGCAGCTGTTGCTGTTGTATGACATGAGGGTAAATACATGACAAAAGTTTAGGTGAGAGAAAGATAGTCTCCCTCTGTTACAGTATAGTTTCAGCACCCCCCCCCCTCCCCTTCAGCAGACACCCCATGCAACAAAAGCATTCCCAGCTCAGACCTCCTTTAAAGATTACACCCCCTCGTTTGGTGGAGCTCCTCCAGGGACACAAATGGGTCTCTGGTGACACACTGCATCAACACACGCAGGAATGTTAAAGAAATACAGGTCTTGCCAAAATTACAAAAATGCATTACATTATACATTTATTTAATTAAAAGCATTGTTAAAGACATCCCTGGGAGAACTACTGCTTCATTGTCTCCTCGACTATTGTAAGTCGCTTTTTTTTTGTTAGTTTTGGCATAACTTGTCAAACTTTATGTAATGTAACAAAAAGTGCTTGTCTCTCTCTCTCTCTCTCTCTCTCTCTCTCTCTCTCTCTCTCTCTCTCTCTCTCTCTCTTTCTCTCTCTCTCTCTCTCTCTCTCTCTCTCTCTCTCTCTCTCTCTCTCAGTCTCTCTAATGAACAGTTTGCTTCTCATTTAGCACCCTCATCACATAATAGGGCTAATTTAACTGTGTGTGTGTGTGTGTGTGTGTGTGTGTGTGTGTGTGTGTGTGTGTGTGTGTGTGTGTGTGTGTGTGTGTGTGTGTGTGTGTGTCACTCAGCAATGGGATTGATATAAGCACATCTGGAAGGACTTAAGTGCTGGAAGTAAGGGAGTCTTGCTGTTGATCCTATGTGTGTGTGTGTGTGGCAGTGTGAGAAGAGATTATCTCTACACTGCCCCCAAAAAACAAACAACTTTACTAACCAAATGTATTTTGTGTTTGAAGAGAGAATATATTGACTGCATGATATACAAGATATGAATAACGATATAATTTAAAGTAATTTTAAGAGTCATCATGTACAAAAAACGTCTTGCAGGTCAGTTCTCCCAGGGATGTCAAATGTAAAAATTGACACATTTTCTACCATATCTTATAAGACAGTTTTTCTCAATTACTAAAACACATTTTATTTAATTGTGACTCTTTTGACACTTTAGTCAGAGCTTTTTCAAATAGTGTTTGAAGATGACGATTTGTGTTTATTGTTTTCAGAAAATGGAAATGCACATTTCAGTCAGAGTTGACAACATTTTGGGCGGCAGACATTTGCGTTCATGGTGCAGAATTTGTGTACTGTATATCTACCAAAAGGATTGACCTGTACAAATGTTTCAACATAATGAAAGCTCTTTGACACCAGAAAGACTTTGCTCAAAACAATCATGGTTTAGTTGTCAAATATCAGATTATACTATTTTTTTTTACTAAGTTTTCAGTGAGCCTTCCATGTTCTGATTGGTCAGCTGTAATTGTTTACTGTGTACAGCGTGTGTGGCACAGGTACACTAACAATAATATTTCAACAATAGATGGGCATTAGGCAGATACGTTACTAGTGATGCACACCAGTCCCGAAAGTGAAATCTAAAAGTCGACTCATTTTTTCCCAAACCAATAACTGTTAAAAATGCACGGCAACTTGATGGACTACTTCAATTCCCATGCAACAACCTCACAAACTGCATGAAATGTCATTTTCAGCACATTAAATACTCAAACACAATAGGTGAAAGGGATTAAATAAGACTGAGCGCTCAGAAAGACAACTGTTTTGAAACTGTTAAATAAAATGTTGTGTGTTTAAATGTAGTTTTAGCATATGAGAATAGCTTTCTGGATCTGTTTTGGGACACAGAGCCGAGGGGGAGGGGAAGTGTCCTGTTGTTTAGGCTCCATAGGCCGCTCAGGTGGGCGATCTAGAATTACACTGTGACAGCTGTAGAGACACCTCAGGAGAACCTTAACCATGCTGGCAGGTCACTAAGATCTGTCACTACTCACTGATCTGGGTCTGATAAGTCTGGATGTATAGACACGCTGTGATTCATCCAAAATAAAACGCTTTTAAACAAGTCAACGCATCTGATCGACGTGGCTTTATCTTTGATTTGAATAAATAGGCACACATTTGGAAACAAAACCTTTATTAAGTGTAACTGTGCGAGCGTGTCTTGTGTAACCAGAATCTTTAGTTGTAAAGAGGAGACAGGTGTGTACCCACCTGACCGCATCCTTAGGTCAAAGACACCTTCTGTCTCCCCTCTATCCACCTGTCTTTGCCGTCTGCGACCCCTTAAAAAGAAATCTCACATGACCAAATGTTTTTGCTCTACTTTACAGCTTAAATAGAATTTCATGTTAGTTTGTCAACATTTATTGTTGTGTGTCTGACTTACACATAGTCTCCATTTAATTCCATTGATATTTTCGATTTGTGATTTCTCTCATTCAAGCGGTCCACGGGCTTCCATATGTTCCAGCATGAAGTTTGTAATCCCAGCCGCAGCTTTAACAGATCAATGGCAGATATCCTTTTAGAATGGAGAAGAATATAATATGCTGACATAAGTCATAGTAAAAAGATACCTGACCTTCAAGCATGTCACTGATAAATGAATGTATGGAGCAGTTGTTAGATCCCTTCTTTTGATAAAGAGATAATAATGCGGCCAGAGGGTGAATATTGTAGGCAGGTGCCACGATAAAACTACAGGCTCTTCTTGACTATGTGTGGAACAATAGGGTAGTAAAATGCTTCAGGTCTCGGAGCAGAACAAAAGTACACCTTGCAGCTTTCAAATCCTTAAAAGCTTCTCCTAAGGCTCTGAATACCTGCGGCACACTCACAGGAAACGGCAGGTGTTTTCTCCACAGGTGCAACATGCATCACGCCCCAAATCTCACTGTACCAAGAACAGCCGATAGTTTGGATCTGAAGTTACACTATGTGCCTTTGAACATCTTGGAAATTCTACGACCCCAAAACAACACATCTGCTGTGTTTCATGAAGAAAGCGGATATGTTGAGTCATTTCATTTCTATTATAACGTTCACTTGTAATTTGGTTTTGTTGTACATATACAGTATACACAGCAACAGTATGCATTTCAGAATTACAAATTTTTTGTACAACGCATATGATTGAAAATATAAAATGAAATAATGCCAAAGTTGTAAAAACACGGGCAGATGTACAAGAAGAAGTGTGTGTAGGAGTTCACTGAAAGATGACTACATCTCTACAAAACAGACAGGGAGAGAGAATGGAGAAAGAATGATGGGAGCCAAAGTATGTGGGTAATTCCCATGCAAGAGTCACAGTCCCCCAGAACTCTGTTAGTAATCCAAACCATTAGAACAGCTTCTGGCTCAAACCTGATCCACTATGAGTCAGCTCTTTAAAGTGTCACTTCAAACATAAAATAACAAGGACATGACCGCTCAACGATGCCCTTTTAAACCATTAATAACCAAAGAGAATGAGGCCACACCATAATCAATAAAAAGATGACTTAGAGAAAAATATCAATTCAAACTCATAATTTACATTGTCCATTGACATGAGATGAAACATTTGTACACAAACATTTACTGTACTCGCTTCTTCTTATCACAGGTGCAGATTTCCAGTTGGCTTTGTTATGAATGAGAACTTTAATAAACTCATAACGTATTCAAGTGATAAAAACGATCATTTACACAATGCAACAAAAGCCATTTTTATGCTATAAAGAGTTTTAGCAATCAATACTGTACTAAACATTACAGTCGCATTATCTCATCCCCTCACAGGCACAGATAACTGTTTTGGGGGCATTTTTGTGTCTCTACAAGGGTTTAAAGACAATGATGTCATCCATTTAGCCACCCACACTCTAGTCTGTAAATTTGACTCCGTGTCTTTGAAGGGCCAGCTCAATCCTCCATGTCTGATTTCATGTCTCCGTCTGAGGAAATCCGTCCACATCAAACCCAAAAGACTGAAGTCTACTAAACTCCAGCAATCCAACATACCGAATCATAAATCAAACACACATATAATGGAACGAGATTGTGGAGGTTTAAAAAGCAGTGTTGTGGGGGCTGGTATGCATTCTGTAATGTGGAATGACGTTTTTGCCTCAGCTGTAAAACACCCCAAAAAGGTTTAAAATGTAATGATTTTTGTACTGTTTCTATGTTTGTGTAGAAAAGAAATATTCAACCAGAAAACAGGACTGCCTTCAAATGGACCTTAGAGGAAAATGTTTTTCTTACTGGGCCAACTGACTGGGCCAAATGTCTGTTGTAACAACGTTCACAGTTATGGAAGATAAAACATGCCACCCCAATCCCCTGACTGCATGTCTCCCCCCACCAACATCCCGCGGCCTTGAGTCTTAGCACAGGAAGTACATCATTACTCCAGCAAGACTAGCCGGCGTCAGTGTGCAGGTCACGGAGGCTTTGTGGATTCAGATTGCTAAAGAAGGGGTGCGCTGCGGAGGAGTTCCACAAATCCAAATGCCTGAAAACACCTGGCAGGTTTAGATCCACGGATTGTTGGCATTTCCCACATTTATTACATTCCCCCTCAGGGAGGCATGTCTATATGTTTGACATATTGAGGTTCTGCACCGTATTTCTGGATCCTGTGGGCTTCATGGTGTTGGCCATGTTTGAAAATAATCTTTGTTTAGCGGACCAGAAAGCACAAACAGATCTCTGATATAGAGATAAAGACATAGAAAAAAAACACTTTTCTATCATAAATCCTAAATCTTTTGCATACCTGTCCTGGAGGATCCTGGTCCCATACATTTGCATCTGAAACAGCTGATTCAACTCATCACTCAATAAAGACGGCAAGATTTGAAATAAGTGTATCAGACTACAGAGAAGACAAAAACGGTAGCGGAATAAATTGTACTGTATGTCCTAATCTTCAATGTTCACCAAACAGGTGATGGTGAACTGCTTCCACTATGATGTGTGGGTGCACATTAAATGGACTCTACTCAATTCCATGATATCTCTGGAGCTGAGAAGCTGCTTAATTCAAAAAGTTTAAAATAAAATAACTAAACAGCAAAAAACTTAAAAGTGGGCATCTAAGTGTATAGGTTAAAGTAAATTGGGCATCTTTGACAGTGCTTGTACATTACTCTATAAGTCACACATAAATAAGAACATGGCCCATAACCCATCCGTGGGTGCTGAATCAGCCATAGAAAATGAGCATTAAATGAGCTCTTCCATCCAGAGGGCTTATTTCTTTCACACACTGAAATGACACTATTTAACAAAAACATAAATAATTTTATTGAAAAAATAACAAGTATAGTCACAATAAAAACTGCATAGCATTTGTTTGTGTCATGCAATCGAATTCCACCATATGAATACATGTAAGCAGTCAGCTTGTAGTTGCAGTTCATATAGGCGTCAGAGGATACACATTCCATTTTTAAAAGCAAATAATAGTTGTTTTTATCACTTTGGTGGGCTAAAAATCTGTAAGAATGCACTTGACTGATTCAAGGCTTAAACGTCCAATAGAGCTTCTAATATAAACAGATCTTTGGTTGTTTAAAGAGGAGGACTAAAAAAGCAAACCCTGAAGTCTCTGTGGACAGCTGTCTCAATACATCCCTGTAAATGTGTGAAGATCTCAGTACGGGATGACCTCTCATCACACACACATTTTAGCAGCTGACCCCTCACAGTCCGGGACCAGCCGGCACCGCATTGCATCTTGAGGGAGTACAACAAAAAAAAGTCAGTCTTTGTAAACAAATGTTCATCATAGATGTTGCTTGTGTCCGTCTAAAAATATTCTCTCCATTGGCTTGTTAACGATAAGGCACTGAACAGCTTTTGAGTTCACACATTCATGTACGGCTTCAACCCACTCTAGCTTGATCCCGGAGAATGAAACCTTTTCCTCTAGGCAGATGGATAGCATCCAGAGAGCGTGTGTTTGTGCAGGAGCGACATGCGGCTGAAGGTACGAGAGCATGTCCCACACTGGTACTTCTTCACCTCTGAGTGGGTCTGGAGATGAGCTCGCAGATTTGAGCGGTCGGCAAATGCACGATTGCAGTGGGGGCATGAGAATGGACGTTCACCTAAAAACAGAAACAAGGAATTGGAATTAAAATACTAGATAAAGTGTGCAAGGGAGACTCAAGTAATCACATGTTTACTCACCAGTGTGTGTGCGAATGTGTCCCCTCAGTAGCCAGGGTCTAGAGAAGGCCTTTCCACATGTGGTGCACACGCAGGGCAGTGTATGGGAACGGATGTGCATTTTAAGGGCCCCAAGACTGTTGTACTCTTTGGGACAGTGCTTGCAGTGAAATGCTGCCCTGGTTGAGGTCACTGTGATGCCCGCTTCAGGACGGGCAGTACAATGTGTGAGCTGGTGGTGAGAGAGTGCGGTCGGGGTGCTGCAGGTCTTTCCGCACTGGGCGCACTGGAAGCGCTCAATGGGATCTGGGCTGGGCGGATCGGACGTACGGCAGTCATCCTCCTCTCCGCTGCTGGAGCCGGACTGAGAGCGGAGGTCTAGAGGCCCAGGAGGAGAGGGAATGCCGGGCAATGCTGAGGCGATTGTGAAGGGTAAGGCTCCAGTGCTCCACACAAGCACTGAAGGGTTGGAGGGGCAGTCATTTGAAGGGAAGCACACAGGGTCAACAGCACTGCGCTTGTCTGGGGAAGAGATGAAGAAATAAGATTTATGATACATAGTATAAAAGTTTTCCAAAGATTCCATAATAATAATGCCAAATGACAAAGACATTATGATGGATAGAAAATAAGTGATGAGTAAAGTTTGTATGAGGCGAATGAATGAAATTTTTTTTGAATGAATGAAAAGTTTTATGTTGTATTCATGAATGAGTTTTGCATAGAAGAAGATGTGAAAGCAGACTCACCACTCTGTCTCGCCAGTTCACTGTAGTTCGGCTTCTTGTTGGAGAAATACTTCTTGACCAGAAATGAGCGTGGCATCTTGAGAAAGATCCTCAAAAACTCAATTCCAGATTTTCTACAATGTGAAAGCTTGATTTGGAAGCCTAGTCTGATATGTCTAATGTTATCTGCAGATGAAGTGAAAGATAGAGCTCCAGTGACTCACTCAGCTCAGTCTGCCCCTTCTTATGATGCTGAGCTGGAAAAGGAGGCCGGGCTCGAACTCTGTCCACGCCCATCAGAAAGTCCCACAAACTTCAAGCCCACCTCCAGCAGGTGCCTGCCCCAACAAATGCATTCAAACCGCAAAATCACTTAATGATAATGTGCAGTTGCTATGGAAACTGTTTGTTCAAATGTATTGTATTTCTGTCATAGAAACACCAATGGTTCATGATGGTACAAACACTGCTTAATACTCATATTTTACATTAACTTAGATATATATCACAATACTATATATATATATAATATTATATAATATTATAATTATATATATATATATATATATATATATATATATATATATATATATATATTTTTATATATATATATATATATATATAATACTTAAAGTCTGAAATGTGACTTATGTTAGAGGTCTTTCACACCGACGCCAATCAGACGGGGGTCAAACGAGCAACACTCGACCCCACACATTCCAACACATTCCCTTTATAAATGTGTGTGTGTGTGTGTGTGTGTGTGTGTGTGTGTGTGTGTGTGTGTGTGTGTGTGTGTGTGTGTGTGTGTGTGTGTGTGTGTGTGTGTGTGTGTGTGTGTGTGTGTGTGTGTGTGTGTTTGTGTGTGTAAATGAAAGACCATCCCAAAGGATTTATAAGACAGACTCACATCACACAATTTACTTCAGGTCATTATATTATTTAAATTGTACTAGAGGATTTTTTATGAGAAACATTCATGAGACAGCTTTGTATGTTTCTCTGTATTCATGAATCTTATAATTGTCTTTACATTTCTATCTCTGAAAAGTTTTCTTGTACGATGAATTGAGGCTTTCGGGTCATTTGGTAGACAAGAACCACAGGTTTTGTTTTATGACCAGAGTGCAGATGATCTTTTGACCTTGGGACAGGGAGGATATCAAGCACAGAAAGGCCCTCACTTGAGAACAGATGCCTTTCTTGTGTCCCTCAGATGGAGATGAACACTCATTCACTATAGCCACGAAAAACCCATTTACAATCACCATCCTTTCAGCTTCATTCAGCTCATGCCACTCATGAGTTTATTCTTTATTTCCTCAGCCAAGGGCCCAATTTTATAGCAATTTCTTGGTCTTGCGACAAATTTGACAACTAATTAGTTGATGTGTTGCATGTGATACAGTTGAATGTATACAGCATTTCTCTCTTATAGAGTTCTGTGAGAGCGTACTGTACCTATTCTTTATGTGTACGTAAAGTCCTGTACGATCTAGAATGCATTTTCTAAAGCACTGTCACTGATTCTCTTGTTTGTGGTGCTTTTGCAGAACGCAAAGCTCACTGTTGTTATTCTGCGACTATGTTCTTCTTCTTCTTATTTTACCATATTTTTGCCACACTACTCTTTAGCACTGTTTCATTAAAACAGGTATAAGGGCTCAATTGAACGGATTATATAGGTGGGGTGTGCTAAGACTTTTTCAAGAGAACAGGGGTATGTTGTTGGATAAGGGGGGCAATAATCCAATAGACTTAATATTGCACCCAACTTTGATGGGTCGTAGCTCCGAATGAGGATTTTGTAGAAACAAGTGGTAACCACATTTAGAAAGCCTGGCAGGCTCTGTGAAGACATATCTCATAGTAGGGTGTAGATTGTACCCTTGGGGTGGAAGAGCCAACCTACATTTCCCATAGACTTAAAATGAGGAACTTTGAGGAGTCATAGCTCAAGGGAAGGTTTTTGTAGAAACATGTGGGTCAACACATTTGAAGAGGCTGGCAGGCTCTATAAAAGGCTTCAGAAAATACAGTGTATATCATCTTCATATTCAGAACAACCAAGATGAGAAAGGGAACGTAATGTCATTGACTTTCAGAGTCATTCAAACAGAAAGTGACCGGATGGCAGTTGTTTGTGTGTAGGGCTCAAAGTGCAGAGGGGGTGCTCAGAACCCCTGCCTGGCACAGCATGGGCATGATAAGGTACTGCAGAGTCAGACCCCCTATGGAATTTAAGCTGAAACATATGGTGAAATGCTCCTTTTGTTGAGGGGAGCCCAGGAATTTCACTTAACAACCTGAGTCTACCTTGATGAGCTGTCTGCTATCTGGACTCAACTTCAACCAAAACACCCTCAACTCTTAAAGATAAACAAAGCAAAGTCATCATATGGCTGGCAACCGTTGGATGCTGATTGACTCACACCATGGCACATTGTACCCCACATGTACAAAAAGGGATACTCACACTTTTAGGGATATATATATATATATATATATATAATTTAAACATTATTTACTTAATTTTAGTTTGGACGGATGTTTCTTAGATGTCTCAAGAGGTGTATGGCACACATTTCCAGGGTTCACAAGTACACACATTTAACTGCAGAATTGTGGAGTACAGCACACTGGGGCCGGTACCCTGTGGTGTTGGGCCGCTTGGAGCCTCCAAAGCCTCAGGCCACACGCTTGAAGGAGGAAAACATCTGAAAAGCAGAGCCTCCAGCGACAGCGGCACAGACCACAAGAGCCGCTCAGATATCCTGTAAAAATCCACCATGAATTGAGCATTTGTCATGCTCATCTAACCAGCGCCAAACATAGGGTCAATTGTACAACTAATAAGAAATTTTAAACAATACAAATCTCAAACAACATTTAAATCAGAAAGAATGTTTTAAAAATAACATTCAGTTTAAACTCATCATAAAAAGTTATTCAATTTCACTTTTTACATGACATCAATTGACTTTCAAATCAAGATGTTTAATAGTAAAGACTTTTATAAAAAGTTGTTTTAAACAATATGCAGTACAAAAAGTTTAGAAGTTTATGTCACATTTTTTACGCCTTCATATAAAGCGACATTCAAAGGATTGAGGAGACAATGAAATGTTAATCGTTAAAGATAACAATAGTCAGAGAAGTGCTACAAATGACTGTGCTAAATGAATACCTGTTAGGAGAGAAAAAGGGTTAGAATGTTTATGTATATGATCAGTCAGAGGTTAGTTAGTTAGTTGCTGGTAGAGAGAAGTTTTGGATGGGTAGTGGAGACTGTTCACCAGTAGAGGGAAGTAAAGGAGAAAGAGTTTGATCTGCTGACCTTTAGTGCCAAGACCATAAGGCACTGGGCATTAGTACATTGGCAGGGTTCTGTTTGGGTATTATGTGTGAAGGAGGAAGTGTGTAGGTGAGGTGCTGGTGATGGTTTAAATGCTGGTCCCACACACTTGAATTTGATGTGACCAGCTACTGGTAACTGAAGGTTCTTGAAAGCTAAGATGGGCCGCAGCGTTTATAACC
>CM065671.1:6817916-6825416 GCA_033220385.1 Triplophysa yarkandensis | reverse complement strand
GATATCATGAAGTGCCAATTTAAGTTTCTTGATACCTTAAAACATAACTATTCCTTTTTAGTTTGCAATATTTCAGACTTTGACAGCATTACGCACGTTTCTGCGTTCCCCCACAAAAAATGCTTAACTGAAACAAGTGTAGCTGGTGAATTGGTGGATTTTCGAGTAGTCCAGGACTTTTTTAATGACATGTTTGTCTCAAACTCTGTTACTGCTGAAGAAGCTGGGCTTGGGTATTTGGTAGGATTAAATAAATATTTTAACTGAAAAGATTTTTGGTTTGCTCACCTCTCCAGTTTTTAACCTTTGAACTTGTACTTTATTCCACTTTGATTGGGAACGGCTTAGAAGAATGAGTTTTCAGGCATTCTTGGCTCTGTTTAATGCAAGTAGTGTTAATATGAATATGTTAACCTGATTTTAACAATGGACTAGGGATGTGCAAAAGCATACAAAACCAACAAATGTTAGAATTTTCATTAATTTTCAACCCCTTTTTTTTCAGATGCATGCTGCCTCATCCGACTGAAGCAGGGGTGATGA
Organism: Triplophysa yarkandensis; assembly: GCA_033220385.1. NCBI lineage: Eukaryota > Metazoa > Chordata > Actinopteri > Cypriniformes > Nemacheilidae > Triplophysa > Triplophysa yarkandensis. The sequence continues at coordinate 6,824,873 of CM065671.1, read as the reverse complement.
GGTTTTGTTTTTTTTGTTTGTTGTAAAAATGTACAGAGGCAATACTAAAGTTCTTATGTCAACCTCTGCAAAAAAAGCATGTTTTTTCTTTGTCAGAACACAATGATTGCCCTTGAAGATGTAAATGCACCTTGCATTTTTTCAATTATTTCAATTTAAATTGAAATGACCCTTTTATTTGCATGTGACATTATTTGGCTAAATGGATGTTTCAGGTTGACGTCAGTCTATGCAGTGACTTTTTTTTTTCTTTTTTTTTGTAATTTATGATATCTTGTACTAAATGGATGTGAATAAACAAAGTTACTTACTCTTTACTTGTTCATCTCTTACATGGCTGTGTATCATTATTTTGTCTGATTGTCAATGGTAATTGGAATCATTGTCAAACCTTTATAATTTTAACAGTTGTTACACCATAGGATACATCTGTGATATTTGACTTCCCATATGCAGTGTGAGAATGTAAGAACATGTGCAAGTGATAAGTGCTCTGCATTTAACCCATCCCAGTGTACACACACAGTAAGTGAACTGAACACACACAGGGAGAGCCAGCTATCCTCTGACTAGACCACAATTATAAGGTTAATTCCTGGCTGCAGCAAAGGTCGATAAGAATCATGTATCCTATGGTCGTATCCTGATAGTCGTCTGAGGCAAGGTCTTGCAAGGGATCTGTATCTGGGGTTCCAGTGTTCCTGGTCTCTGTTGTCTTACAGGACTGCAATGCCCTCTGAAGTGGACACAGACTGGATCCGCTGGCTTCGAGGAGCTCCGAAGAAGTGAAAATCTGACCAATATTAGAGTAGATGTCATTCTTATGTTACAGCACATATATTGTGTGTTGTGGAGGGTGTTTCTGGTTCTGGTTTTCTTAAATAATTCAGCCTAATAATCCTTTAATGGATTTGGATATAAGAAGCATGTTAGTATTTTGTGTGTGCCAGGTTAAAGAGATGTAGATTTAAACTGCAAGAGTGTATCTTTCTCCCCAAACACTATTAGGTAAATTATTCCATAGTTTAGGTGCCAAGTAGGAACAGGATCTGCCGCCCGCAGTTGATTTTGATATTCTAGGTATTATCAAATTGCATAAGTTTCGAGAATACAGCGAACGTGGAGGATAATTATGTAACAGAAGCTCTTTCAAATACTGAGGTGCTAAACCATTCAAGGCCTTATAAGTAATAAGCCAGATTTTAAAATCTATATGATGATTGATAGGGAGCCAGTACAGTGTTGACAGACCAGAGTAATATGGTCATACTTCATCATTCTTGTAAGAACCAGGAAGAAGACTAACTGTAATTTGTTTACTTAGCGTGCAGAACAACCTGTCAATAAAGCATTACAATAATCCAACCCTGAGGTCATTAATGCATGGATAAACATTTCTGCATTTGACATTGAGAGTATAGGCCGTAATTTAGATATGTTTTTGAGATGGAAAAATGCAGTTTAACAAATGAAAACATTGTTTTCTAAGGAGAGATTTCTATCAAAAAGCACACCTAGGTTCCTAACTGATGACGAAGAGCTTACAGAGCAGTCATTAATTTTTAGACATATTTCTAGGTAGTTACATGCAGAGTTTTTAGGTCCTATAATCAACACCTCTGTTTTTTTTCAGAGTTTAGCAATAAGAAATAACTTGTCATCAGGTTTTTTTATATCAACTATGCATTCCATTGGGTTTTCGAATTGGTATGTTTCACCGGGTAGTGAGGAAATATAGAGCTGAGTATCATCAGCATAACAGTGGAAGCTGACACCATGCTGCCTGATGATAGCTCCCAAAGGTAACATGTATAGCATGAAGAGAAGAGGGGCTAGAACTGAGCCTTGAGGAACTCCATACTGCACTTGTGATTGATATGATAGTTCAGTTAAGTATGACTTAAATCATGCTAATGTACTTCCATTTGTCAATATTGTCAAAGGCAGCACTAAGATCCAGTAACACTAAAAAAGAATTACAGCCATAGTCGGATGAGAGGAGCAGGTCATTTGTAGCCATAAAGAGAGCAGTCTCCGTGCTATTATACGGTTAGAATTCTGACTGGAAGTTCTCTGATATTATTTTTCTTTAGAAATGAGTATATTTGTGAGGATACTACCTTTTCTTGTAACTTGGACACGAATGGGAGATTAGTTAGGTCTTTGGGGTCAAGTTGTGTTTTTTTGATGAGAGGTTTAATAATAGCCAGTTTGAAGGATTAGTGGAAATATCCTAAAGACAACGAGGAGTTGATTATAGTCAGAAAAGGATCCATGACTTCTGGAAGCGATTCTTTCAGAAGCTTAGATGGAATATGGTCTAACATACATGTTGTTGCTTTTGAAGATTTGACAAGTTAACACAATTCTTCCTCTCCTATAGTTGAGGATGAGTGGAACTGTTACTCAGGTTGTTTAAAGTGCACTGTCTTATGCGATACAGTGCTGATTTTAGAAGTTGTTTTGATATGAATGGATATAAAGTCAATGTTGAAGTCTTATAAAGAATGTGCTCCTGATGTCAGAGACACGCTTGTGGTGGAAGCAGGTAAAAAACTGATATTTACATGGTTTCAAATTTAGCTTATGAATAACATTGAACCAATTTAATGATGATATAATAAACGTTGCATTAGACTTAAAAACAATCGGTTGTAAGCCGTCAAGGACTCTAACTTTTTGATCTTGGTGTAATGTTTTTAAATGTAATAGCCCTGACCTGTCGAGGTATGGACTCCACTAGACCCCTGAAGTTGTTCTGTGATATCTGGACAGGTTTCCCAGCAGAACATTGCCTAAAGCATCACACTGCCACCACCGGCTTGCCTTCTTCCCACAGAGCCTTCTGGTGCCATGTGTTCCCCAGGTAAGCAACATACACACACGTACCATCCACATGATGTCACAGAAACTTGATTGATCAGATGAGACCATTGGTGCCCACTGTTGGTGCTTTTGGAGGTGGACAGGGGTCAGTATGGGCACCCTGACTGGTCTGTGGCTATGCAGACCCATACGCAACAAACTGAGATGTACTGAGATGTATGCTCCTGACGAGTATCGATGAGTATTGGTCGCTCATGACCCTGTAGCTTTTCTTTGACCATTTCTGAAAGATTGACCACTGTAGACCGTAAACAACCCACATGAGCTGCAGATTTGGAGATAGATTACCCAAAATTGGTCCCCATATCATTCCTACAATGGAAAGTGAAGGGAACAGTTTTTGGGTGAACTCCCTTTAAAGATCCATTTCCTGTTGTTTTAATTTACTGGATGATATAACTGCATCAGGTTATTCACAACAGTAGAAGTACAACAGAAGTACAGAAGTTATGGGCCTACTCTTGTCATTAAGCTATAGGTTGTGTTATAATGGACTCTACCAAACTTTTATTATTTGTCCACTTTTGTGATTCTGACTGTGATATTTCATACACAAGTGTATTCAAGGGTACTTAAAGTAATAAATAAGTACACTTTTAATGTACAGATATGGTATGTTAAAATCACATTTTAGTTTATTACAATACTTTGTTACAAAACCAAAAGTTATTTTTCTTACCATTGTGGGTTAAGTTATGTTGTTAAAATGAAAGACTGTTAAGGTAGTTCGCTAGGATGTTAAATAGAAAATAAGTTACTTTTCAACCTGTGGGTAGACTTGGAGAACCCGGTAAAGTGCAGAACACAACTCTCGTCCAGAAGGGAGAAGCATTGTTCTTTAGAAAAATACAACAATAAGGAACAAAACTGAGGTTTATGGAGTTAGTTATCTCTAAACTTCTTTAAAATTGTTTCCTACATGTAATCTACACCTTCAATATTCATAATTATAAATAGTTAAATTGGACAGGTAAAAGGTGTATACAAAGCACACAATCAAATGTGCATTACGGAAATAAAGACATTATGAATATTAAAAAATGTGTTGCTTAAGGTTGTCTTTATATGTAAACAAAATGTGAATATATATTTATTGTAGAATTTTTGTTAAACCCACATATATATACTATATAAATGGGTTTGCCTGTTATATAAATATTGTATATAAATGCATTTATTGATTGCCAAACACCACAAATAACACATTTCAGCCTACCCTGTTTATCCCAACTATCTGTCAATAACTGTCTCTCAGACGACTATAAGCATTTCAACTTGTGTTGGTTCAACATTCATACTAAAGGTCTTTTTACCCAAATGAAGATCTGACACATCTTTATAGAATATAAAAATTTTATTTGAATGTTCATGAGAAATGTACACCGTAATTAATGTGACATTACTGTAAATAGTGTTTACTTGATTTTAGTATTCACTACAAAACCATTAAATCTTAAAAAATAGATATAATGAATGTAGATATCTGAGCTATCAGTATAGTATAGAACTTTAATAAAAACGTTTAAGTATCTGAGTAGTTGTCTACTTAAGTGTTTCTTATACCAGCACTTCCAGCATCCGTCCAGAACCCGACCCCTCCTTTAACCTCACCAGCTCCAGAGACAGCAAGGCACTTTTATTTACTATAAATAACAATATTATTAATAATAATCAAATGTTGCGAAAATAAATAACATTTCACTTGATAGAAACATAAAATAGAAATATAAAAAATACTAAACAATAAAAACCAGACATCATTGCAGACTTTTATTACCTTCTGGTTTACGCAGACTTCAGCTGTTGAATGTGACAGAAGAGTTGAGATCCGGCTCAGAATCCGATGTCCCGAGGATGAGATGTGAAAACAAGAAGTGTTTTAGTGTACAGACTGCTCACATATAGAAAAGTGACACAATATGACCAATGTCTGCTTACGGCTAATGCCATAAACTTGTTTGAAACGGTGATATACAGCAGGACATGAACTGTTTAAAGTCTTTCCAGCTTTTATCCACTTTTCAAACGGCTGTCATAAAGAGATATATCACTTAAAAATAAAAATTGTCTCATTTACTCCCCCTAATGAGTTTATCCTTTCACAGAACACCAAACATGATATTTTGAAGAATGTTGGTAACTGGTTATTTTTCAGTTTCATTTGTTTTGTGTTCACACCTAAGTGAACAGGTGAAAATGTTTTTTTTTAGTGACCACCCTTTTTCAAAATATCTCTTGTGTTCTGTGAAAGACTAATACACAAGACTGTGAGTAAATATAGACTATAATAATCATTTTAGCTGAACCATCACATTCATCTAAAGATTCCGTCACAGGATTAAGTTCTTTCAGGGTTTAATTTTGTAGTTTTTATTTTTGCTGTTGACTTTGATCTTCAGTCTTCATATCTGTTGCTTCTTGTGTATTTAGCTGCAAATAAAAGAAACACAATTCAGTACAATCGTAATAAACAACACGTTTAAAACTGAGGCTCTTAACGTTTCGTGTTCTCAATTGTTGAACTCACTGAAGTTCTTGAGCAGGTTTCGAGGCAATGCATTATCCACCAAATATTTTTGGTGCAGAAGCTGTAAAAACACAAGTTTCTCTTCAAAGATAGACATGGAAAAACTAGGATTTACACTTTAAACAATAAAGAGCACTGAAACAAAGATCAAAATGTAACCCAACTTACCAAACACAGCCATAAGATTTTCAGGAAATCTCCAAGTGAATCCAGAGTAACACTGTCTAAAAATACAAGTTTAGACAGTGAAAAAGTTTACATTTTAGCAAAAATTTAATCGTTGTTCAGATTTTGTTAAACTCACTGAAATACAGGAGCAGGAGGAGCAGGGGGAGCTGGATCCACATTCAGTTTCTTTCCCCTCTGTGATAAAGCTGTTAAAAACATTTCAAAGTACATAAATGACATCTGATAATCCAGTTATTTAACTTTTATAATTCACTTACACAATAGTTTATAGTGTTGGCCACAAAAGTATTGTAATAACTTACTTATCCGTTTTATGGCTCTCCTCTTTTTCCTTCTCTCTATCATCGCCTCCAGTGAGTTTGGATCTATTGGAGACTGAGGTCTAAAATACAAGAAAAAGTGATGATTGAAGTATTGATAACAGTCAAGCTCTTATAAACTGAGTCAATTTGTTAAACTCACTGAGGAGCAGGAGGAGGAGGAGGAGGAGATGGAGCTGGTGTGACTGGGGGATCCACATCCAGTTTCTTTCCCCTCTGTGATAAAGCTGTTAAAAACAAATCAAAGTACAGAAATTACACATCTTATAATCCAATGATTTAACCTTTAACTTTAATACTTCACTTACACAATAGCTTATAGTGTTGGCCAGAAATATATTGCAATAACTTACTTATCCTTTTCATCGCTCTCCTCTTTTTCCTCCTTTCTATCATCGCCTCCAGTGAGTTCGGATCTACCGGAGACTGAAGTCTAAAATACAAGAAACAGTGATTGAAGTATTGTAAAGCGAGTAAAACATTCTGAGACAATTTGTTAAACTCACTGAGGAGCAGGAGGAGGAGGAGGAAGCGGATCAGGAGGCAGTGTGATCAGGGGCTCAGTGTATAGATGAACTGCCTCCAGCATCCTGCATAACTCATCCATGCTGGAGTCAGTGTCCAGATTCTGTCCACTCTCGGATAAATCTGGAGAAAGAAAGTAATAAATAACACATCTGATAATCCAATGATTTAACTTTAAATATTAAATACAGTTACACATTGAGAATCATGAAGCTCGATCTAAGATCCTCAAAATATCTTTTCTTAATAAAATAGCATTTATAGTGTTGCTCAGTCTGAAATATATTGCAATAACTTACTTATCCTTTCCATCGCTCTCCTCTTTTTCCTTCTCTCTATCATCACCAACAGTGAGTTTGGATCCACTGGAGACTGAGGTCTAAAATACAAGAAAAAGTGATTGAAGTATTGATAACAGTCAAGCTCTTATAAACTGAGTCAATTTGTTAAACTCACTGATGAGCAGGAGGAGGAGGAGATGGAGCTGGTGTGACTGGGGGATCCACATCC
>CM065671.1:6732916-6810416 GCA_033220385.1 Triplophysa yarkandensis | reverse complement strand
ATCATCATTAAAGGTCACAAGGGTCTAGATGGTTGTGCTCATGATCAATCACTTTTCTTCTCATTCCCAAACCCAGTTTAATCTGAACCAGGGGATTTCACATCTGTGCAAATCAGTTTTGGGTAACAGTTTACTGGGACCTTGTGTCACATTATTAACCATGGACTTCATGTTTTATAAATGCTAAACAATCATCATAGAATTGTGTCATCAGATTTGCATTAGGGCAGTCCTGTGAAAATGTCAATCATAACACTCCATTTTGCTCTTAAATGGACTCATGAATATTTAAATTATTTTATCCCTTGGACATTTGTTAGATTTTTTTGCTTCTGGATTGAATATTTTAATTCACATCAATCTTAAGAAATGTGTTGTCTATGAAAATTGGGTCTCTTTTTGGTCACGTCCATGATGCAGGTTTATTTATCTTTTTTTAAAATAGAAAACTTGTGCATAGACTGATATCATCGTGATGTTTAAACACCCTCAACAAGGGTTTTGTATAAAATAAACAACTGGTTCAGTTTATATTATAACTTAAGTGAGTTTTATGTCATGTCCATAATGCTTGATTGCCCATTAAAGTTCTCTTTCATACATATTTTGAGATAATAAATATAGACATCTAGTCTAACTTGAAAACATTGAAGAACAAAGTTTTGCAAAATCAATCTCGCTTTCCTTTACAATTGTCAGAAATAATCTAAACGTTGTAAGCGAATGTGTTAAATATGATTAGAAACAAGTGCGAAAAATGTTGTGTCATTATTATTACTTCAACATTGACAGCTGTGTTTTTGCTGTCTGTGTTGAACATCTCTGTTTTTCCTTTGTAAAATATTTTTGTTTTTCAAAGAGTGCACAAGATTTACATCAATTGTCTACCGCCTGAACTTAATAATTCTTAAACTAAAAAGATCCACATTATGCCTTGTTTTTATATCAGATGTAATTCATTTTTTTCAGTGGATCCACGTGTGAAGTCTCTAGCCTCAGTGTCAGCAGTTTATCATGGAAAAAACGGAGAAGCAGGGCGCAATAAGAACCAAAGTGGACGCAGTGCCAATCCCATCTACATTTTAGTGAGTTACACCTGTCATTTAACATCTCAACAGCTCAGAGCAAACTGAATTGGAAAGCTGACTTTTCTTTTAAGACACACATGACTGTATATATGCTGTATCTTGTACATTTTTAACAGGTTCCCTTGGGTACCATAATAAAGGAAGACGGTAAGACAGTAGCAGATCTCTCATGTCAGGGCCAGACTTATACTGCTGCGTATGGAGGTGAAGGAGGAAAGGGAAACCACTTTTTTTTATCCAATGAAAACCGAGCTCCCATTACTGCCACACCTGGAGAAAGAGGACAGGAACGAGTCTTTCAGCTGGAGCTGCGGACTATGGCCCACGCTGGACTAGTATGATGCTTGCAATTAAATAGACAATTAGATAGAAGATTATCAACAGGAATATGAATCACAATCTTTGAAAAAAGATTTATACATTTATACATTTTTCTTGATAAAATGTATATATAAAAAATAACTTTGTGTGTTTTTCTGAGCAGATTGGTTTTCCAAATGCGGGCAAGTCATCTCTGTTACGTGCCATATCTAATGCCCGGCCAGCAGTGGCAGCTTACCCCTTCACCACACTTAAACCTCATGTAGGCATTGTTAATTACAGAGACCACGAGCAGGTGGCAGGTATGTGTTTAATGCTTAACGTGCTCACACTCGGTATGGTTGTCCAGAACCACACTCGAGAGCGATTGTACCACCTAGCTGTTTTATACATTAGCGCTTTTTGTGCACACCGGTTCGATTGATGTCAGAGTTTAGGCACAAACAGTTAACCCCAATGTCATCTACCCTGACACACATTAGAGCACCAAACTTTCTGACATTTTTAATGATGTAAGACAAGCGCACCACGGTTCATAAAAAAATCAAGCTTAGCATGAAACCAAACCATCGGGGTCATCGGGTACAATCACACTCAAGTTTGGACCACAGTGACTTATTTTCTTTATTGTTATTCTCTTATTAACAATATTATTCTCTTTAATATTATCTATTATGTGCCATTGAAACCGTTCTAAACTTCATCTGGTTCTTCTTATTCAATTCCAGTAGCTGACATTCCTGGGCTGATTCCAGACGCTCATTTGAATCGTGGCCTTGGCATTTCTTTCCTCCGGCACATTGAGCGCTGTCGTATTTTGTTGTACATTCTGGACATGTCTTGTGAAGAACCCTGGAAGCAGTTGCAGCAGTTGTGTTTTGAGTTAGACCAATACAAAATGGATCTGTCACACAGACCAAGTGCGGTCGTGGCCAACAAAATGGACTTGCCCGAGGCCCGGAAAAACCTTGTGGATTTGAAGAACAAAGTCGATCAGCCGATCATTCCTGTCTCTGCACTGACAGGAGACAACATAGAGCAGCTCATCTTACACCTGCGAGAGCTGTATGACGGCTACCCATTAGACAGTGATAAGATATTGTAAAAAATATATATTAATCATTGACACAGTAACCCCCGACTACTAATGCATTTTAGGCTTACAATTTTTTAAGAAGGGGACATTTTGAATCATTTTTTACATTTGAGTTTTTGAGTCACAAAGAAATGAAATGCCTTTAAGTCAAGCATCAAGGTTTATTTTAGAAAATGTAACAATCTTATGTACTTAATGGCAATAAAAACAAAACATGAGCAACTCTTGTCAAACAATAGCTTAAGCAAATCCTTAACCCGATGCAAGTTCATGGAGACCTAAAAAGATGACCTTAAAAATGCAAACAATTCCCTGAGAACAATTCATAAATGCTTTGTACTGTTGTACAAAGTGATATTGAAGAAATGTATGCCAATATTTCATCATACGTAAAAAAACATTCCCACAGAATAAAGTTTTCATTTCTGTTGGAAGATTCATAAATATATTTCAAGGAAAATAATGAGAATAAAGATAACTTAAAAGAAAATAAGTCTAAAAGGCAAAAATTTTACTTTTTCAGTGATGTGGAATCATTGAAAGATTGCAAAAGTGGACATGATCGTTCCCTTTTCTTGAAGTAAAGCCAATTGCATTAAAATTATGGCAAAAAGATACTACTGTCATTATACAATCCCTATACATAAAAACCTTTTAAATGTGTCCTCTTCCATTTATGGACTTCCTGAAAGCAGTTTTTTTGACCTAACATTTGCTAAAGTTTGGAATAATAGCATAATCCCCCTGAAAAAACCCCCCAGAGAAATATCTATTTAGAGGGATGCTTTGACCTTAAGCTTAAAAAAGCTTCACTTTAACACTACGGCAAGTCTTTTTTGGTGTTTTATCTGTCATTTTAGGATATTGATCTTTATCCTCATCTGTTTCGCTGCCTTCATCTCTTTCCTTGGTGTGCCAGTCTCTTTTAAGGGGGGTGAGCTCTGGAGCAATAACATCTCCATCCTGGAACAAAAAGAAATATGTAGGAAATCTGTTTTCAAGGCACTTAAATTAGGCACACTTAAAGTTCAAGTTTACCCAAAATTAAGTTCATTATCAACCTCCTCACCACCCTCCCTCCAAACATCTTTTTTTCTGTCCCGCATAAGAATCTTGATAATTAACAGCAGTTGCAGTTAATGGATGCCAGTTACCAGAAAATATATTTGTGCAAAATAAACATTATACGTGTTTGAAATGAAAAGAGGGTTAGTTAATAATTAAAATTTTTGATTTTTAGATGAACAATCACTTTATATTACTGAGCCGATATTTAAAGTTTCTATGTAAATGTGTCCTCTGGCTTCCAGACGTAAAACTACTCTACATTGGATAATTCATTAATGATTTTAAAGCCATCATTCCCTAAGAAGTGAGCTTAAGTTGTAGAGAGTAATATATAAAAACATTTACGCTGTGGACCTGTGGTCCTAAAAGTACATTATATTAGATGTTAATTTCCTCATATAATAAAGAACACAGTAAAAAAGAAAAAAAACTGTTAAAAAATACTTTTTGCTATAGTTCTTTTTTGTCTAAAGATCGCTTTTAAATTGACTTTACAGTTTGAGTTATATTTGATCTGCCATACTTTGTTAGTAAAGGTATGTGGCTTGCCATTAAATATTAAATTGTCAATAAATTAAACTTTCTCTTCTCTTTTAATACTTGATATTCATGGTTGTGTTATTTAGCTAAATAACTAATTCTACAGAGAAAGCTTATAATAGCCTCTGTCATCTATGATCAGTATCGGATCAGCCAAAACATCTGTCAGTGATCAGCAGAAAAATGCAGATCACTCAAAAACTTTTGTCATCAGTTATTCACCACTTCCTTTTATTGTATAGCCACAATAAAAACAACACAAGTGACAAGTGTTGGCCCGTTACCAACAGAAATGATATGAGCATGAGTAAATGATGACACAATTTTCATTAATGTGTGAACTATTCCTTAAAACCTAATAAAATAAAAAAGGTAAAAAAGCATTTCACAAAAGTTTGTGAAGCAAAATTAAAATAGAGTGAAGTCTATTGAGGAAGTTGATAATGTTGTGCGTCATATGTGCACAGCTCCAGTACTCATAGACACTCATACCTGAGGTTTAGTGAAATTTTTGTCCATGCACCACTGAACAAAACACTTCCTGGCAGCTTTTAGGCTTTTCTCATCCGTCTTTTTACAGTAAACCCGGATCAGTTGTTCTGCAAAGCGCTCTGGCAGAAGTTTGGACACCTGTTATGAATATGAGGATTACGATCCAAAGGAACTTAGTCAGGGTTAATAAAAATTATTGCTCAAAACACAATGTACCTGATTCTTGCGAATTTTAATGGCTTTGGTGGGATCGTTCTTGCAATAGAAGTGAACGTTGTTGATGGGGTTTTTCTCCTTCATTCCATAATCCATGTGAATGACCTAATGAATTCATAAAGGGTGCTCTTATGCTGTGTAACATATTTTCTGAAATGAATGCAAGCTGTTTTTGTGTGTCCATTGCAATACTTATAGTAATACCTTTAGCATTACAATGATATAATAAGCTCAATAATCAATAATAGACATAATAATAATAACATGTATTGAAACTACTGAAGTCTTATGCATACATTTTTCCAATATACATTGACATAAAATTTTGCATATTGAGTGATGACAGCAATGTTTGCATCAACCACGTACACTGACAACAAAGTCCTCAGGCATCAGGTTCTCATCTATGCCACTGGGTTTGGAGCCAGCTACCTCCTTTGACCAGTCGAGCAGGTTTTCCTGCAAGGGGTTGCAGAAGTCAATTGGTACAAATTTTAACAATTCACAAAACTAAGGTAGCAACTATATGCAACAATGTTGTTCCGTCTTAAACCCACTTACGTTTAGTTTAAAACACTTTTAAACTTGACATAGATATCCCACCTTTGACACATCCACATGTTCCTCTGCGGTGGTCTGACCCACACATTTATACAAACGTCTACAGACAACGTTCTGTAGAATTGCTCGAGCATCAGACAGCTCCGGTGCAGATGAGTGCAAAATCTGCTCAAAGATATTGTCTGCAAACAAAGTAAGTCAGCAAACAAAGGAAGTCAGCAAACATTTGAGTCAGCAGCACATGCATCCCTCGAATAATATCAACATGGTAAGTAATAAAATAAGTAAATAAGTAATACACTCAAATACACCGATCAGAATACCCACACTTTACAGACTGTTAACAAAAACTTTATATTTAGCATATACCACTTGCTTTACTATTTTCCTTGTTTAATTTACTTTTTTATATATTCCTACAGAAGTTTTTCTATTACCTGTAAGTTTAGTGTAGGCCACCATGTCATCTATAGCTGAAGAGATTGTAAACATCTTGTCATCAGAACCCTGGATCTGGATGTAAGGATCAGCCTTTACAAATGCCTCGGTAATCCTAACCCAAACATCCAAGAATCATTACATGAATAAACTGTGTAAAACTTATAAACACTATTGTATTGAGGTTGTGTGAGTTGTATGAACTTTTTGTATGAATTCTATTAGGAACTATGGTTTCTGGTAGACGATACTAACATTGTCTCAACAATGTTGCCCACTTTGTGCTGATATGCCCGCCGATGGAGGCAGTTACGGGTGTGAAACATGTCATATAGATTACCCACTTCCTGAACAGAGAAAAAAGGGTTTAAACATTTCACATAAATATACATAAAGCATCTAGTGTTGTTAAAAAGGGTTTTCTACTCTACTCTAGTCGACAAGACCAAACAAGTTTTAAATATACATATTAATATACACATTACACATATTTATAATTCTAGTGTGAAGCAATAAAGGTGCCTGTAAATCACTTTAAACATTGCTCTATCTCTTAAGATATGTGATTTAAAAGTCACAAATGCTGTGATTAATAGGAGACAAATAACAAAATAAAGCAAAATATTTGTTAGTGTTCGTTTAAAAAGTTTGAAACATAAAATGTTATAACAGAGAGTAACAGAAAATCACAAGGATTTGTTTTTGAGCTTTCAATGGTTCTGACATGTTACCTGAACAATATGTCAACATAAAAACTGCAAACATACCTTGTCTCTGGTACATATGTGTTTCTTTCCTCTCACTTCACACACTCGTGCAAACTTTAGGAAACGTTGATAGTCAAAGTTGTTTTGAATACCGAGATGGTAGCAGTCTCTGTGCATAGGAGCACATAAAAAATTCAAATGTTTATAATTAAAAATTATCATATTATATTTTTAAATGGAAGAAATGTATCTTACCGAGCAAAATAATCCCATTTATCAACATCAATACCATTCCTTTTATTAGCCACAATCTCATACAAGAATGATTTCTCCTTTGGTCTGCCCTTATAAGGCCACTGCGATGTAAAATAAAAAAAAGTTTAATGTTACAATAAGTTAATGTAGAACTGGAAATATCTATCTAGGCAGTCTGGACAGCGAGTTTAACGGACGGATGAATTTTTTCTTTTTTCAATAAAAAAACTAAACAGGTTTTGGTCTGTGAGTTACAAAAACAAATGGACCTACCGTAGTGTCCAATATCGAGGTATCCAGAGGTCCGGCAATCTGCTCCTTAATGAAAATAAGATCATCGGGTAGAGTCATTCCGTGCTGGACCATCACCTCTTCAAGACCATTTACCTTTACAAGGTGGTCAAACATCTGAACTGAGGCCGTCTCATGCTGTTGAGGAAACAGACAAAACATGAATCACGCTACCACCAGTTTTAATTCAACATTCATGTGTCCAGGGAGTCAGGGATAGAATTTTTGAGATACTATTTTCTTCTCATTCATTCAGAATCATAAATCATTCACATCTCAGTTGGAGTCTGGTCACATCTCATAGTGATAGGAGTTTGGTGCATATATTTACGGCCTGTGACCAGAACATTGCAAATGGTAATTAGAGGTAAAATGTGTAAAGACTGTCAGAAACGGTATCAAAAATGTGAAAAAATGTGTAGTAAAAAGATATTAGACAAAGGGAATAATGTTAAATAAGCAGCTTGGCAGCAGGATATAGAGTTCAGGAGGCTGATAACTGAACAAAAGAGAAACTGTTCCTGAGTCTGCTGTTATGACAATGATAAATTCCTATTAGAGTCTCTCCTCAATGGGAGAAGATTGAAGATGTCTGTTTACAATGAAGAAGTTTCACACTTACCTTCCATTTATTACCAGGTCGAACTTTAGGGATGAACATGCCGTCGTACATATGAGAGAATGGTCCATGACCTAAACAACAGATAAATAATGGCATTGTGATTTTATTATCTCTCAAAAATGATCCTTACAATACTTGGCAAAAACAGATTCATTCAGTTTTTATCATGATATAGATAAAATATAGTGCATTCTAATCCAAATGGACGTTTGATTGAAGGTGCAGTATGTAATTTCCGTTAAAAAAATTCAACCAACACCTCAACAATTTAGTTTATGAAAGTTGAAAGAGATCAGAGCGATCCAACTAACACTATGGCACTTTCAGTGCCAATCAGCATTAGGGGTTGTGTCCGCTTGTAATGGTGTAGAAAGACAGTAAGCAGTCATTTAAAAGTTTTTATGTGTGTTTGCCATTTAGACATTTAGAATCACAACAATATTGTGTCATTATATTGTTTTTATTTTGTAAATGTGGTGTAGAATCTCCTAGTACCTTAAAGGTAGATTTGTCACATTGTTGCATACAAATATTCAAAACCACTAGTAGTGTAACATTAAAAAATATTTATAATCAGCCAAACATTTTTGTTCTTCATTTTTAAAGAAAGTAAAATAAAGAAGACCCACAGTATTTGACTTTTACCTAAGTCATGGCACAGGCCAGCAATCTGAACACAAAGAATATCTTGCTTTGATATGAGAAGCTCGGGCTGTCTGGTGTTGAGAGCCTGGACTAGACATCCTGCCAGATAACCCACTCTGTAACACCAAAACATCAGGCATACAACACATATTCAGTGTTAGCAGTTCTGTTTGCAAGCGTGACAACGGCCGGAAATGTTTCTGTGCATGCACACATACTGAAACTATCAGATCAGATATGCAGAAGGCCAATAAAGATTCGTTTCCATTGACATGTGGGATGCAGTTTTACACTTACCCAATGGAATGTTCGAAGCGGTTGTGGGAAGCTCCCGGGAATACCAAGTAGGTTCCTCCGAGCTGTTTGATGTGACGAAGTCTCTGAAACTGAGGCGTATCGATGATTCGGACCAGGAGAGGATGCATCTCGATATGGCCATGGATAGGATCATTAAAAACCTGCGAGGCGTAAAGAGAAACTCTCAGTAAGGGATTCGTGAAAGTGATTGGACAGGTGGGATGTGTCAGCAGACCTTCATGGCTTCTTCTGAGATTGTCCGGAGCTTTTGAAGGCAGTGGAGAACCTTCAAGCGAGATCCTAAAGGGCTGAAAACATTTGACACGTCAGATCAAGACTTTGGGATTTGAGAGAAAATATAAAAAAACTTTTAAATATGGATGTTATTCATAACACTATTGCTATATATTATTAATGTAATGAATAACACTCATCTTTAATTATATTAAATTAATTATTAATTGATATTAATATCACTTGAAACACAATTAAATTAGTTGTATTATGATGATAATGATTACTATAATTCTTATGGACACTTACTCAATGCCCATGTTTTTCAGGTGTACCTCTGTGAGATAAGGTAAAGTCAGCCCTGTTATTTCCTGTTCTGAAACATCACAGATAAAAGAAAGTTCACAACATGTCACATTGTGTTGAAGAATCAGGAATAAATCTTTAATAAATGAAAAAGCTTCAATCTTTTGACCCATTATATGATTGGTGTAGATGTACCTCTGAAGATGTGTTGCCACTCCCCGAGTCCTGTTTTCTGGAGATAAGACACAGTGTCATCAACTCCCCAACATCGGAAATCTTCATCATGTTTCACATTTAACAAACTTTCTTCTTCTTCATCTTCTTCTTCTTCTTCTCTCGGGCGTTTACGCGGCTTGTCCATCATACAGAGCCGATCCACCCGGGCTGGAGTGTGTGTGTGTGTGTGTGTGAGTGTGTGCTGACTGTGAGTTTGTGCTGACTGTGAGTGTGTGAGTGTGCTGCTTCCGCTTAGGGTTTGTGTGTCAGTGGCGCCACCTTCAGCTCTGGAGAACAATTATTACACTTTAAATATGTACATGATCATAATCTTAATGCATCATCTGAATATAATAAATCACTTTAAAATGAGACTTCACTCAAAACACCATTTGCTCACTTTTGAGTTGAACACGGATCAAGATATTTGGAAGAATGTTCATCACCGGACTGGTCTTGGATGTTGACCTCTATGTTAGAACCATTGTATGTCATTTTGTTATGTATTACAGAAAATATATTTTGAAGAATGTAGATCAAATCAATTCACTTTTATTGGCATGGCACTTAAACAAAAGCGGCTGAACAACATGGGTCAGTACAACAGTGTGTCCATGATGCGAGATGATGGATAACGGTTCATCAATGAGTGACGTCTGATCTCTGATCAGATTAAATTGGATCTTTGTATTCATGTACAATCAAGTTCAAACAGACCATAATCAGTTCTGGGGTAAGACTTATAAACAGGAGGAATGTTCCTGTTTTGTGTGTCTGACCTGTTTCAGGTATGTCAGTCTGGGTGTGGGAATATATTATTCATGATTTAGTTTAATGATCAAGTTTTCTCTTTGTGTGTTCTGTCTTTAAGGTGGAAACGCCCGCTGTGGTCTGCAGACGGAGACATAACCTATAGACATATAGGACAGATGGACAAACAAAACCTCTTAGTATACTCCAACAATTATTATTTTATGTCACTTTAGACACTTATGACAGTTTGTGTGCAACTTCAATATTCAGTTCACAGATTTGTGATATTTGTGCACAAAAAGTTTTTTTTGGGACAAATTTTCACATTTGGGTTACGAGTGCACATTTTAGAGAACAATACTGATGAATACTTCAGAATTCAGAATCAGAATTATTCGGACCTTTAAAAAATCCATTAATTTGCTACCTTTAACAATTTACGTATTTTTCAGCAAAACTGAATGAGCTCCTTCTGATCAATGCACACAGGTTTTCAAATAACTATACATCCAGATTAGTGCATTCCAAATGCATTGCAAGGTTTCATAAAATAGCTCACATTTACACATATTGCATTAAGGCTATGTAATAATCTTGTCACATATATATTCTCATGAGCATGACAAAGAGAATAAGTATTCTATGATCCACAGAAACAGCAACAACATTCACATGCACATTGAGTCTTGTAAAGAGACTGTCTGATGAATGGGGAACAGGTGAAGGAGCATAGAGGAACATGGGGAATGTAGTCCAGGTTGGGTCACAGGACAGAGAAAGCAGGAGGACAGATGGGTTTGTGACAGTGATTCCCCCTACAGGAAGGCAGGTATACCTTCTGACAGGACAGGAAACATCAAGGACGAAGCTCCCGACACCACGACTCAGAGTGATCCCGGAGGTTCAGGTCGGCAGGCCTTGGCTTCCTGCGGTGGGAGCCCAGAGAGGTCAGGGGATTGCATGAGCCGCTGGCCGTGATGACGGTGAACAGGCTCGGGTAAACAGCTGTGGGTGTAAGGGGGCCGAAAATAAAAGGTCTTCATTACTGCTTACAAAAGAAGTATACAGGTTAGGATCCAATGACATTTTAGAGGGTGGTCTGCCATCAGAACTAAAAATATGTGCAAAAAGTGCAAGAAACACTTCATTTAAATTTTTTTTTGTCAATATCATCCTTGAAGTGTGTGCACACAACCGATTTGTGTACGAAAGCTTTCAGATTCATAAAACCATTCACAGACTTTTCTTCACGTGAAAGTATGAGTCAAGATTTATTCTACCTCCGGATCCGCCAGAGTCATCAATAATATCAAAATGTGCTCGATTGAATCTTGTTCATGTTAAAAATTCTTTCATATTATTTAAATGTATCTTCTTGTAACATATATAATAAGCGCTTAACTCCACTAATGAGGATAAAACAAAAGGTTTATAAAGAGCACTACAGATCCTTATACCTGCTGGCCACAAAATCCTTTCAACATGATTGCATCACTCACACCTGCCAAATGCATACATGTAAATGTAAAGTTAATGTAACAGTTTGTGCGAACATTTTTATGCCTGTGCATATGGTACATATATAATAACTATATAGCAATGACGCCTCACACTTGACAAAGGCAACAAGATACTTTCAGCTATAACACAAAGAAAAAAGAAGTGAATATGAGTTAAATCTGACACTGTGGATGAGTTAACAAGACCCGGCTGCTGTTATTAAGTCATGATGGGTTTGGGCAAAGAATTACGGGAAATGTAGTCCAGGTTAGACAAGGGCGGTGCACAGTGACAGTGCTTGTATTTGTGAGTTTTTTCTGGAAGCCGGTCAGACAAAGAAAAGCCTAAAATGATTGACTTTAAAAGTGTTTTATGCAATTCAATTCAATTCACTTTGTTTTCACATCACCACGGCACATATGCCCTGGTGAGTGAAATTCTTGGGAGCTTGCTCCAGAAAAAAATCGCAGTACAGGTAACATGTAACATATAGTACAGACTTCAACATAAGACAGTGTGCAATATGCACATACATATAATCAGTACACACAGTGTACTATTGGAAACAAACACAGTCGAAACATTCATCACAGTGTGTACATACATACATTAAGCACTAGACATTAAACACATTAAAACAGAGTGTGCACATTCTGAATAATGTAAATATACATTGATGATGACCATAATGAAACGCATGTAATTGGATTGAATGGCATAAACTGATTTATATTGAACAATGATGCGATATATTTAATGTAATGTTTTGACCCTAACTTTTCTTACTTTTAAGATGAAAGTGGAAAGGCGATTACAAAACACTCTGCGTTGACGAGTTTGAGGCAGAAGTCAAGAATTGTTGGATAAAGTCTTTATTTAACACCAAGCTTGCTTTATTAAACCCAGCAGTGATTATGACTTCAGACAAAATGCTTGTAAATGATTTCCCAGGAGATGTTTGCCTGCACACCGGCCTTCCAATGTCTTAATGGTGTTGTTAAAGTCATGCATCTCGGTGTTTTATCCCAAAATGTGGACTACTGCATTTGTGATGCAAAACAATAACTGTGAAACATTAAAGCGGGATTACCATAGCATTATTTTTGTTAGAATTTGATGAATAAAGCACACTATGAAACATCATGCAGGACTGGTTTTAACTTAATTAATATTTCCTAAGTGAAAATTCTTTGGAAGAATTCATATTTGTTTTCAGTAGACTTCACTTTGTTAGTTGCACAAATGAAATAGAATTAAGATGATCCTCGTTGCAGGATTGAAATGCTTTTTTTATTTTATGTGAATTTCAATTCTGCAATGTAATAAGATTTGAGATTTGTGAACTTTAATTAGAAGCCCTGATTCTGTCTTCTTGCAGATAAAGCATGCATGTTTAGATGGGCAGGTGGCAGAAGAACAGCTCCAGAGTCAGACTGGCAGTGTGGATGTTCTGTGCTGAACCAGAAGCTTCTTCAAGGACTTTTTCTTCTGCATTTACAGGATCATAATGAGCAGAAGAACCCGACGCTGGATACTTCGCATGCTTCTTTGTTTCGGGATGATCTATTTGATAATAGGGTGAGATGAGGAACGTGTTTTGTGATATAAAGATATGACGTCATGTGTTTATTAAAGATATGATAAATATTGTGCATTAGTGTCACAATATCCCTGGGCATCATGTCTTCTGTGTTCAGATTCAGTGTTATATCATTATTACAGAGAGTTCTCCACCGTGTTGGCGTTAGGAGCGAGTATTATATGCAACAGAATCCCGGGATTGTCCTCCAGACAGCGGATCATCTGTCAGAGTCAACCCGATGCCCTCGCTGTGACCGGACAGGGCACACAGATGGGCATCACCGAGTGCCAGTTTCAGTTTAAACATGCCCGCTGGAACTGCTCCGCACTCGGGGACATGACTGCGTTTGGCAGAGAGTTGAAAGTGGGTATGTTCAAATAATGAAGTCAACTTAATGCCCATATGTAACCATGGCATTTACATTCATTCATGTTTGACCTCATATATACTTTGGAGTGTCATTTTGAATTAAAGTTTGTAGCTTATCTGCCTATGATCTAAAATGCCTTGATGTACAGGGAAATGGAAATGAAATGCATGGATTATAATAAATGGCCTTATAAATAAGAAATAATGCAGAGCGAATGAAAATTGGTTCAGTATTTGATTTAATGTGAATTCTGTAACACATTAATTCAGCATTCACGCTTCTCTCGTCTTTAATATCGTTTTATTCACATTGAGCCGTCATTCATATGTTATAATCATGTAATACCTAAAGTTTTGTAATTGTGCCCATGTCTCTTTGGCTTTGAACCAGGCAGTAAAGAAGCGGCTTTCACACATGCCATTATTGCAGCAGGAGTTGCCCATGCCATCACATCGGCTTGTACAGAAGGGAAACTCAGTGACTGCAGCTGTGACACAGACAAACAGGGATTTTATGGGCACGCAGATGGATGGAAATGGGGAGGCTGCTCTGCAGATATCCGCCATGGGCTTGGGTTCTCCAAGGTGTTCGTGGATGCCCGAGAAATTAAACGTAGCAGCAGGACGCTGATGAACCTACATAACAATGAGGTTGGACGAAAGGTATGTGTTGACATACATCTATACCCACACCGTAGAATGATAAGTGCCTTACGCTCAGTTTGTCAGTTTAGCAAACATTATGGATGTACAGTAAATATTGTTGCCTGATTTTATTCTCTAGGTCCTTGTGCATGAATATTTCGATTTTTGCCTTGGCTTATAGATTAAACCTGATTGGGAATTTAAATGGGGTCATGAAGTTCAATTTATAGATATTGGTTTGCAGGAAAAAATTGTTCTGGAAGGTCATTGTTCAGGTGATTTGTGTTTGCTTTGGTAAATCTTAAATCTGTTTTCTGTTGACCTTGTTGGATGTGCATTTTTGTGCAAGTCTGCAGAGAAGATTCCTTTCATACATGACTGATATAGAGTCAGCGGATAAAGTAAAAAGCTTTATTACACTTTGTTGCAACTTGCTTTACCACATGAGCAACAAGTTAAGTGAGTCCATACATTGTATTTGTAACTGAGCCGAAGCAACAATGTGACTACACAAGTGTGTAAACACAAATACAGAAGATTGCTACGAGGAAGAGTTTACCGTGCAGTTGGTTTAGGTATGTTTAGGAAAAATATATTAATTTTAACCAATGATGTTTTGTTAAACCATAAATTTATACTCCACTATGCATTACTTCATTACTTAAAAGATTTGTTCAATTAACTAAAAAGAACTAAGTCATTGGTTTCACCTATTTAAAATGTGGCACAATACGTGTTGTTTTCCATTCATGCTTTTTTTATAGAAGAATGCGATAATAAAAGCTCCAGAGTGTTTGTATGACATAAGAGAAAGTAATGATGTACTCCTTTAGAAGTATTTTAATTTGTTTGGTGATATTTTGCTTCTCCTTGATAAAAGTGCAAACCTATAGGGGTTGAGTAGGACACTGGTTTGTGGTTAACATCAATCTGGCACACTAGACTACGACTCAGGCACAGAAATAAAAGGAGAATAGAATGAGTTTATTTGCAAATGTACTCCAAAACATAAAAGCATAAAATCACTGCCATTTATTACTCTTACATCTCTGTAGACCAGTATCCCCTATAACCTCTCCTCTACCTTTAATGGAAACATTTGATCTTTCATGGTGTGTTTTATCTCAACTTCCAATCCTGAAATGTCAGACCAAATGAAAAGCTTTCAGTAACTCTCATCTGTATTTTGAAGGCATGCTCTTTCATGTAGTTTAAACGTCTCATATTCTGCCTTTGATGTGGCCTGCGATAAACTGATATGGAAACCTTCTTGATTTATCAATTTAGTGGTTTTTTAATACTGGCACATTTTCTCCATTTATCTGTTAATCGGCTTTATAATCAAGTAATAAAAATGTAAAGAGCACACCACAACCACACCATTAAAGAACCAGTCTATTTGAGTAGGCCATTATGTTCAAGCCATTTGAAGACTACAATTGGTTGACATCAGCGAAATCAGGTAGTCCTTCAGTGTTTTTGGAGCAAACATCCTTACTGTGAACAGTTCAATATTTGATTTGATTTGCAGAATGGTGAATCATGTGTATGCCATCAAATGTCGTTTAGATGATATTAAAACACATTTTATTAACAAATAGACGGGACTTGCACTCTGTTTCACTTGTACTATCCTGTTGTATCTTCACTGGTTTGTTCATATTTCTACCTAAAAAGCCAAGTAGCCAAGTTTCCATTAGAGATTTTTGCAGTGTTGTATTATGTTTTATAATGATACTAACAAAAGTGTTCCCATGGCTGTTTCGGCAAAATACCCCTTTATCAAATTGCTCATGGGAGACTTTTTTGCCATATATGGGAATTTGTGGTTTTTTTTTTGTTGCAAAGCGGGCACCATTTTCACTTTGCAATGTCATATAGAACAAACTTAAATAAACAACAACTACAACTTGAAAAATGTGTTAAACAACACTTGTGTGCCCTTATGCATCTTATCAACCTTTCCAGACTCAAAAGGCACCTGTGTTATAGTATAGTATGGGATTCTTCCAATTTCCCAATTATTTTTTTTATCAAAAGATGTCTTAGCCATGATCATGTTGGCAGAGTTTAAAACATGTATTGTACTTGTAGTCTGTGTCCCAATTAGTTTTTTTCAAATCTTATCAGAGTGTCATAGAACCATATGTCTGTCATATGTCATAAATCTGATTTGATCTAGTAAGCAAATCCCAAAACAACAGCTTTATTTTTCTTGTTTGACCATGGTGGTGTGTGGTTGATATTCTGGTTCCGTTAGCGGCAAAACTTAGGGACTGTTAACACCTGGTATCAAGATGCCATGTAGTTGATTGCAACAAAAGTAGATAACACTAAATACAAATATAAGGGGGTGCCAATTGTTTTGAGCTTGTCCACTTCAAGAAGTATAAGGTATTGTGTTCGTGGTCTAGTTGCTCATTTGTTGAATACGTTAGAACAGTCAAAAGGGAAAAAAAGATCTAAGAAAAATAAAATACTGTAAACAAAAGGAAAAATTATTTCATGAATTGTTCATGAAATGTGATCTGATCCTTTGTCACAAACATATAATAGTTTGATAAAACAGAAAGGGTCATCTGTATTGAACACGTTTAGTTTAACATACAAGGTTATGGGGGTAAAATTGCTACTGTGCTTTAATAACTGCCTGAACAAACTTCGGCAAGTGCTCCCTGTAGACCTCAAGAAAGATCCAGAAGTATTAACAGAACTTCTGTAGCTAACATTCTTTGTACATTTGTGTTCATGGTTTTCTTGAGGTATCTTCAACTCCACAAGTCCAGAGGCATAAAAGCAGCACCAAATGATGATGTTCTCTCCATCATATCAGTGCTAGGATGATATTTTCATATTGGTTCATGGTTAAAAGAAAACACTATACATAGTGCTGCTGTTATTCTGGTTTAGTTTCATCTACCCATAAGACATTTTCCCAGTAGTGTCATGGTGGTCGATGGTGGTTATTTGAAGAGCAATGACTTTCCTCATGGTGCTCTTCTATGGATACAATACAAACAGAATATTGTGTTTGTTGAAGTGGCTGAAAAGTGGACAAAGGAGACAGATTTAAAGAGCGTGGTTATGAAGAAGATGCAAAAGTAACAATTCAAAGTTTGATGAAAGATCGGCTAATGACTGATACTCTTGGTGTTGTCCATTATGCAGGTTTTAGAAAGAAACATGCGTTTGCAGTGTAAATGTCATGGTGTGTCTGGATCATGCACTACCAGGACATGTTGGATGACACTTCCCAAATTTCGAGATCTCGGCTACATCCTGAAAGACAAATACATCAATGCTGTCCATGTGGAGCCAGTAAAAGCTACTCGTCACAAACGGCCTACCTTTCTCAAGATAAAAAAACCCTACTCCTACCACAAGCCTCTGGACACAGATCTGGTTTACACTGAGAAATCTCCCAATTACTGTGAAGCCGATCCTATGACAGGCAGCATCGGGACTCAAGGAAGGATTTGCAATAAGACTCTATTGCACCATCCCAGTAGTTGTAACCTCATGTGCTGTGGTCGAGGATACAACATACACCAATATTCTCGAGTATGGCAGTGTAACTGCAAGTTTTTTTGGTGCTGTTATGTCAAATGCAACACTTGTAATGAAAGGATTGAAGTGTACACATGTAAATAATTTATTTTTAATTTATCTTGACAATTCTTTCATCATTTACTTACTCTATTGTCATTGCAAACCTGTTTGACTTTCTTTCTGCAGAGCACAACAGAAGATATTTTAAAGAGTGTTGGCAACCCATTCGCTCAATAGTCACTGCCGTCGTATTTCAACATTCTTTGAAATACCTCAGTTTGTTTTCTTCCGAAGGTAGAAAGTCATACTGGCAGAGCAAGAAGAATCCGACCAAGAATCCACCAAAGCACGACCGAGCATAGACGGAACCAACCAAACTATCGGACCACTAGGCCACTTGGAAAAAGTTCAGCATTCCCAATTGTCTCAGTCCAGCCCTGTATACAGGTTTGAATTGATAAGAGTGTGAGTAAATGACAGATCAACATTAATTCAAAGGATTTGATCTGCCGTTAAATCAAAGGCTGTTAATATAGTAAACAAGGGTTGTTTTTATGAGGACAAAAACGTGTTATGGTGCATTCTGCAACCATTGCTAACTATACTCAACTGTATTTGTGTCATTCTTCATAATTAATTCTTCATTTGTGTCATTCTTCATAATAGCAATCCTCGGACCCACCTCATCCAAACATGAAAAACTTTGAAAACTACAATGCTGAAACATGTTTTTATTTGTACTGTATTGATAACTGCAACTCTTAGATAAATTACAGATCTGCTTATACATAAGTATAATACACTGAGATCTTTATATTGAAAAAACATTGTTAGGAAAAGTTTTTTTTCTTATATTTCAAATATTTAACTGCTGCTCCACTGGAAAAACTACATTGGCTGTATTACTTGTAAAAGTAACACGGGTACTAGACCTAAACTACTGATAAACCCAATTGCAAAGAAATCACACTGAAGATATTAGAATATATTTTGTATATTTTTCTACGAATGTTATATTTATGTACACACAAACTGAAAATTATGCATTGTTGTCTTATTATGCAATAATTATATGAGTGGATGGAATGTAGATTTGTGTTCAAATTAAACTTGGGTAAATATTCATGTGTGTTTGTTATTTTTACTTGCAGTTTGAATGATCACAGTAAAAGCTTTGCACAGAAATCCGATAGATAAGTACCAGATGAATAGAATAATTCATCTTTAGAAACTCTGAGAGTTTGCCTACATGTGAAACTTTTTGAACAGAATCATAGATCGCTTCATCCAGTTCAGCATTGAAATTCAATGAGACCAACTTTTCAGTAACATTTTTAAGACACATTAATGTTTCATGACAGATATATTGTCTACATACTGTATAGAAATGATTCAGTTCAATTCTGTATTACTTTAATAGAGCTTTTCACAATTTTGCATTGTTGCAATGTCACATAAAATGACTCCAGACAATGCGTTTATCAATACGCCTGCCTCCATATGTTTTCTGCCCCACACACGAAATTAACAAGCATAGCAACTGTCACATTATAATATATTCTGTTTTTATAATATAATTTTAACCCCGATGGCACACAACCTTTGCTCATTCGCAGCAAATGATTTTACATAGCAGATCTTTTTCAGATATCTTTTAGACGTACCTCTACAATCTTAGACCTGGGTCTTATTTAAAAAGAACATTAGCCAGCACTTTTAGCTTTAATTCTAATATATGATAACATTTACTGCACTGTAAAATGTAACCAAGCAGTGTAAGGTTGGTTGCAGAGTTATTAGAATAAACGTACATATGATTTGATTTTGCCAACATGTGGCAATTTTTCACATTTTAAACACTTGCTCGGCTTAAGGTGGTCTGTAAGAACTGTGTGCCTGCCTGTCATAATGGCATAGTAACTCGTACTACACATACAAACAAAAAATGTCTGACTGCAATCCCAAAACATCAGAAATCAAAAGATTATAATGATAGCAGATAAGCCCGTAAACAGAAGTAATTGCATGTGGAGAAGAGGTGGAAGAAACTTAATAAATCAAGCAACACATCATTCCATCAGTCATATGTTTGTTTTTTATCTGGTTGAGACATGCACACACACCTTGGAAACCTACAAATTACAAGGCAGGCTATTCATAAATGTCCTTTCTTAGCATTAAAAAAGAAATGAATAAGACGTGAAGTGACACTTATTAAATCTCATGTGATTCAATGTTAACCTGCAACAGAAACCTGTGTATGAAATAAACATTCACCGTCTCAAACGACTCAATGCTTAAAAACCCTACAGGGAAAATTATTAGATGCTAAGACTAGACATGTAAAGGTACATCAGACATTTTCCCTTCAGGCCTGTATTTCGCAAGAGAATTTGAGATATGGGGAGATGGATTTCTGAGTGAACTTTAGTAATAATTCACTTTGAAGATTGCAGGCCATGATACTTTTTTAGTGTGATGTTTTGTATGGTATAGTGGTCCCTCATCTGCCTCTTTAACATCATCTGATCTCATAGGATCTCACAGGAGACATCATGTGCAAGTCTTCAACAGTGGGACATTATGATATTATATTTGATATTTTTTTAATTTACTTAAGTATCCCAAGTATTTCCAAAAAGTAGAAAAAAATGTCTGTCCCTCTTCTTTATGTGACGAGAGACGCCTGTTAATTTTATACAATATAAAATATTGAAATATCAGCAGAGGAGGAAAAGATAACTTCTGTGGTTTCACATTCTTCATAGCATCATTAGGTAATTTGATGTTTAATATGAAATCATTTTACAGTTGATTTACCATATTTAACATTTTGCAATGCATTCAATGTTTTAATCATTGATGGAAAAATTTTGTTTTTATACACATGCAAGATGTATTATCCTTTTTTTTGGATTGTTTGCTTGTTTGCAATAGACAAAGTCTCAGATGTCATATCTAGATTATCTTAACTGTTTGTAACAGATCCTAATGTGAGATTTGGGCTTGGTGCCTAATCACAGTTTTTATTTTGAATTTTCCAAAAGTCAATGGGGAAATCTACAGTATAGGCTTTCCAAGTGGGTTTTTTCCATTGCACTGTCACACGGATTCCCCAAGTTTAGTAAATCTGGCCTTTAGTGCTTATACTACAACAACAGGGTTAGTAAATTACACAACTATATTGTGAGGACTGTGAGATTAACGATGAAGTTTCTTTAAGGTTTCTCCAAAGTTTACTGAAGCTTAGACTGCTGAAACTGGAACTGTCAGCAGTTCATCATTTAAGTAAAAGAAAGTCTCTCTGCTCGAACTCTTGCCAACAGACAATGACACAAAGTGCTCAGAGTTGCACAAAAGCGGAATCTATAAAGTTCCAATATATATCCTGAGGATTAGTGTTTGTGCCACTTACTTTAATAAACTTAAAAGTGTCTTGGTCCTGTGCATCCTACATTTGAAGCAAAAGGATCATCATCCTTTAGTGGATTTTGACATGAAGGTAGAAGATTTGCAACCAGTTGTTTTCTCAAGTGACCTTAACAGATTTAAAGATGATTAAAACGACTATGCTTTTTAGACAATTTTTTGATCGATGGAGGTGAATTCAGGTGTAATCATAATGAACACATAAAGTGGATACCATTGAAAGCGTAGAGAAGAAGACACAAAGGTTGTTACTTTAGTTTCCACCGCTGAATGTTTACAGATTTCCGCTCACTTCATCTCACTTGAAGTGCAGTGAATTATCACAGAAGAGAGATTGATGTCATAATAAGTGTGATGGCATGCTTTAGTCATTTAAACTGGCAGTATCATCTCAAATTATTTCATGGATTTCTGCAATGATACATTCAGAACAGGTTCAGACAAGAGCAGGAATATAAGAGAGATAGCAGAGGTTTGCAAGTGCCTGGAGGACATGGCTCACTCATGTCTCTGTTTTCACAAAAGTTCTTCTCGAAGACCTTCGTGATGAGAAATACTTTTACAAGTGAGCTACGATTAAACTAAAGGAGACTAAAGGTTGCAGTAATATTTATGCATTCAATATGGGAAAATAGTAAAAACATAAAATAAGCAATGTGTGGATTACACAAGAGCTCTATTATAAAATGATTTGAGCTCCACCGGTGAGAGTTCAGAGGGGGGTGAAATGCTCTGCATTAAAGAGAATGCAAATGTTAATGAGTAAAATGTGTAATGAATAAAAGACAAAAGCCTTTCTCACTAAAAAGAAAGAATCCCCGCCGACACAGCACTAATGAATATGAACCTGTAAGCACACACTAAAGTCACACAACTGAATTTTATGATGACCAAAGGAGTTCAATTGCTCAGGTCTCCAAAAGCAGAATCAGACAGAGACAAATCTACTCTGAAAAGGTATTGTTCCTAGATGTTTTTCAGGATTTCTCCCAGCATATAATCTTTTCCATCTAAATGGGTTGGTTGAGGTTAAACCAGTCATTGAATGTGGAAAGGTGTCAAAGGGGTCTATTCAAGTCCTGTCTCAGAAGGGAAAGACTAGACCAGTTTTCCTATCTTCCATTGTTAAGATGACGTGCTGGGAAAAGAAAGTAGCTCAGTTGCATTCGGTGTAGTAACCGGTGTCATAACCTCAGACTTTCCTCTGTAAATGTCAGACTTTCAAAAGACTGGATCTTCTATTACATTAAATACAAAAGAATCTCTAAAGGCATTAAGTACATGGAGGGATGTTCAAGGGATGCAAATGGTGTCATTAACCGGCCATTTACACAACAGCTAAAAACTAAAAACCACTAATGTATTTTATTTGGTATAAGTTGTTTAACAAAACTGAGTGACTAAAAATGTGATATGTGTGTCTTCTACCCTACTCATTTATTGTTTCAACATCTTCCAAACACGATCACTTCTACTTCACTCCATTAAACGTTATATATCAATAAATACCATAAAGGTGACTGCCATGAGACTTGAAAGCCGAATCCTCCAACAGACCAATAAATGTGTACCACAAGTGTAATGTTAAAGTGATAGGATTCCCATTCATTAGATTTGACCTGAAGCATGCAACTCCACAAGAGCAAGAACTTTACCTTTAACTTTAAATTTATCTGAAAATGATCTCAACACAAAATTCCCTTGACAACTTATTATCACGACATACAGCGTGTCTATACCTGTCCTCATTATCATATATTAAATCAGTTATTAAATCTCTTTGATATTTAAAACTACAGACTTGGTCAATTGAGTTCTTCATCTCCACCTGTTGTCCTGCACTTGATGGAAATCCACTATATTGCCAAAAGTATTCGCTCACCTGCATTGACACGCATATGAACTCAAGTGACATCCTATTCCTAATGCAAAAGGTTCCATATGATGTCGGCCCACCCTTTATAACAGCTTTAACTCTTCTGGGAAGGCTGTCCACAAGGTTTGGAAGTGTGTTTATGGTAAGTTTTCACCAGAAGAACATTTGTGAGGTCACAGACTGATGAGTTGGACGAGAAGCCCTGACTCTCAGTCTCTGCTCTAATTCATCCCAAATGTGTTCTATCGGGTCAAGATCAGGACTATGTGCAGGTCAGTGGAGTTCATCCACACCAGACTCTGTCATCCATGTCTTTATGGATCTTACTTTGTGCATGTTAGAGGAGGAAGGGGTCAGATCCAAACTGTTCCCACAAAGTCTGGAGAATGGAATTGTCCAAAATATCTTGAAAAATTCAGAGTGAGAGTTGTTAGAACACCTGGTTTTCTTTATTTGGATGCTTGAGTGAAAACTTTTGGGAATATGGTGTACATTTATATCAGCAACAACACATTTGATCTACATTTTATTCAGTAGCTGTTGTCAAGCAGCACTGGAAGAAAGATCATCATTTACAAAGACACGTTCTAAACTGTGAAAAAAAAACTTAAATATTGACTAAAATAAAAAATAAAACAGATATTGAGAAATAAGTCAATTATTTGATGTTCAGATGTTTTATTATGCTGGTGATTACTTAAGCAGCGTCACCTGCTGGCTGGATTATGAACTGTTTCACAACACGGCCCAAAGCCCTAACACTGTGACCCTGATCTACTGGAGAGAAACCAGATTCAGAACCAGTTTCAGAACCAGATTCAGAACCATAATCAGGACCAGTTTCAGAACCATAATCAGGACCAGTTTCAGAACCAGTTGAAGAACAAGTTTCAGAACCAGTTTCTGGACCAGATTCAGAACCATATTCAGAACCAGTTTAACAACCAGTTGAAGAACCAGATTCAGAACCAGTTGAAGAACAAGTTTCAGAACCAGTTTCTGGACCAGATTCAGAACCAGATTCAGAACCAGTTTCAGGAAAAGATGCAGAACCATTTTCAGGAACAGATTCAGAACCAGTTGAAGAACCAGATCCAGAACCAGATTCAGAACCAGTTTCAGGAACAGATTCAGAACCAGTTGAAGAACCAGATTCAGAACCAGATTCAGAACCAGTTTCAGGACCAGATTCAGAACCAGATTCAGATCCAGATTCAGGACCAGTTTCAGGAACAGATTCAGAACCAGTTGAAGAACCCAAGCTTTTTCTGAGCAGCACCTCATACTGTCAAAGATATTAAATAAGAGGAGCTTTATTATTGGTGTTAATAGAAATAAAAACCGTATCTCAATCTTTACAAAACTGAAAAAGTAAAATCTCTTTTTGTTGATCAACTCTGGAAGCTTGTGTCACCAAAACAAATTCAGAACTTTTTATTTTCATATTTGAAATCAACCTTTGCTGTGCATGTTATATTCAGTAGTTCGTCCTTGATGGTCCAGTAGATGATGCTGTTAAACCCTGTCCTGATGAGCTCCAGATCTTCAGATCTTCACAGATGTTCCCTGAGTCTCTTCACACAAATCTCTGCGCATGTCCCTGAGCGCGCGCCGTACAACATGACGTCACTGTGAAATCGAAAGTGTTTCTCCAGAATAATCTGCAGTGGGATTATTAGTGTGGAATGGAGCATGGTAGAAGTTTACCTCTGGACTGCTGGATCAGTGTGTTTTCTCTTCTTCAGGATGAAGATTTAATCACAGTATCTACAGTTTGTAAAGTACGTCACGTCTGACATTATAATAGGAATCATCACAGGTGATCTATAACTGTCATGTACATGTTTATGTACATGTGATGCTTATTGTGATAACAACATTGCACTTTATCCCATAAAGTATTATGATGACTTTGAACCTGTATGAATTTCTTTGTTCTGCTAAACAAAGAGGGAGATATTTGAAAGAATGTCAGCAACTTTTAGTGGATTCACACAGCTGATGGAGGGAGATAATGATAGTGTTCTCAAGCATCACTTTTGTATAAAACAGTTTTTCAAGAATAATAAAGTTTAATGTTTTTCTATAGGAATGGTCTCATGCTGCAGAGAGCCCATGGCTGTGGAGGTGAGTCACCTGACATGACATAACTGACATCACATACATGTTTAGCTCTCAAGTGTGCTGCTCAAAGTCATCTAAGAGCAAATACTTTTATAGGAGAATGTGTTTGCAGAGATGGAGCTTCTGCAATGTTTCTCAGCTCCTCTCAGACACAGAGAGACACTCGTGGAAGCGGTATTATCTGCGTCGTTCTCATCTGGAGATGAAAATGAAGTCAGGGAGATCGTGTGCAGATTACTCCTGCAAAAGCCTTCGAGGCCATAGAGGTAAGCAGTCCTGTTTTAATTCTATGTCAGCGGTAATACATTTCAAATGCTGCTCCAGTGATATTGTGTTTTTGTTTTAAAGGAAAGGTTATTGGTTTTGCGTACTTAGTTGGAAACGACAGCTGCTCAGATGTTTGGAAGAGCGTGCCGGTTGTCTGTAGTGCATCTACAGATGGTACCGTCAAAGCATGGGACATTCAAACGGTATAAAACTTGCCTGTAAAACACCCAACAAAAAGGCATGAGCATTGAAAGTCATATTTCAAAGGGTTTTACATTGACGAAAGACTCAAGTTCAGATGTTTATGTACTTTTCTAGGGCTTTCCATTGATGAGAAATATAGTAAATTAATCACACCTTTTTTAGTTCTGATTAGTTGTGATTAATCACAGTTAATTTAGCATGATAATTATGATCATCTTCTTGACTCTGTCTCACATGAAGCATGGGAAAGGTCCGGTTTGGTATCTAAACTGTTCTGAATATTGGGATTATTTCGGTTAGCCCTACTAAGGGAGTCTGAAGTTTAAACTCATGTCCTGACAGTTAAACATTTTTGTTGCGTCCAAATGTAAAAATGTTCACTTTGGAAAATAAGGTTACGTTCTTTTTTTCAGGGTGATAATTTATGGTCAAGTCCTGTTCAGAGCCCCCTGCAGAACATCGCAGTTGATCCTGTTCAGTCTGTTATTGTCACGTCTGATAGTACAGGAACAATCAAAACATGGAGGGGTTCAACAGGAGAGGAAGTAGCTTCATTTCAATCTGGATACTCTACAGTCACACTACTGCTGTTTAATGACAAGAGCAACTCTTTCCTCATGGTATGGTCAATAATGGTTGGACTCAACTACACAATAAAGACGTACAGATGTCCACAAGACTACTTTTCCATTGATCATGAGAGCATTGGTGATATGGGTCATCTGAATTTAACATGGAGTGTTTCTGCCCTTTAGGTGGGAAGTATTCAAGGTCTTCTTATCTTGACCTGTCCTGCACTGACAGAAGTTTCAAGGCACACAGTATTTGACTCGTTTGTGGCAAACCTACTCCTTTCATCCCCAGATAAAAAATGGATACTTGCTACCTCCAAAGACAACGATGACCTGAGCCCAAAGGTACGTCGGGTTGATAAATACAATACATTCCCAGAAAGATATTTAAACCTGTTTTCATATGAATAACAAGTGGCTTGTGTCTTGGAAGGTTTTCTACAGTAAAGCTCTGTGCTACCCTGTTGAAGATGAGGAAACTCTCTGTCAGAGTCTTCCCGTCAACGGCTGCTGTGCTGCTGTATTCCTCCCATCTCAAAATGCAAGAGTTGCAGTGCTCCATACAGACAGACTCATCAGCAACAAAACAATATCAGTCTTTGACTTGACCATAAGAGAAACTAAATATATGAAGAAGCCAGAAGGTTGGATTTGACTTGAGTTTCCTTTCATTCGTTGAAATGCCTACACATTACATATAAACGCATAACACCCAATATTACATCTCTTGTGTTTCAGCTCAACAGGTTGCATCTTTTCAGATACAACTGGGTCGCCGCTCAGATCCCATTCTTGAGGCCAGAGGAAGCAACGCTCTTCTGGTTGTAGATGGCAACCATCTTAAGGTTTATACACTTCAAGGGGTGCTTGTTGCCAATTTTAAGGACCATATCGAGCCAATCATTGCACTTTGTGTGGTAGGTTACAGTTTTACAAATCATGTAATTTCATGTGTCTCAAAACAATGACTCATGCAGTGGAGGGCTGCATTTGCACCGCTTGATTTCCAACAAAGTTTCTTTTTTCCAGAGAAGAATATTGCGGATCTAGGAAAACCCTGATCTTTCTTGTGTTTCCACTGCAAACAGTAAATGCTTACCTGTAACGCTTTTTGTTCAGTGAAAACCGTTCAGTACTCTATTTGGTTGTGCTGTTCTTCTGCATTTTTGAGAAAGGATTAGTGTCAGGGAACGGGAATTATTGGCTCACTTAAAAAAGTAGTTCATGCACACAGATTTGTTGACAGTCACTATGATTGTTATTCTGCTGGGCTTGCAGGACAGTTTTAGGGTGGTGACAGCATCTCGTGACCTGTCTCTCCGAGTACTCACCTGGAGAAACGATAAACAACATGAGCTTACCCTTGAGAGCCAGTATCACTTGCTTGGAGGCTCCCACACAAGGTCCAGGTAACAGTATTGTCACTCAGTCCGTCAAATACATCATGTTTTGGCCTTTGTGTCATACACTATAAACAGTTTTTTTTATATATTCACAGAGGGTTCACAAATGTTGCTTGTGATTACTCGAGTATAGTGGCGTCTGTGGAGTCAGTGGATGGAAAGGACGTTCTTAAGGCATATACATTTGATTTCTGACCATGTAAGAGAGGTCCTTTTTGGATGTATGGGTGGAGATTAAAGGCAATACCGGCACATGATTTCTATTGTGAGTACTGCTGTTGTAAAAAGACTACAAATGTATTTGCTGCCATTTTACTTCTTAAGTAAAAAGCTCTGAAAGGATCAGAAAGAATACAAAACTTGTAAAATGTTTGTGTGAAAAAATAAATCCCTCAAATGAATTGTTAAGCCTTAAAACTCTGTCCTCATTTCATGGCCTTCCTCTAATTGCAGACCTGCTCGATTTGATTTTGATTTTGTACGATTTCCAAACATCTAAACACTGAAAAATCTCAGGGTACAGAAAGAGATACTGGTTTGGTGAATGATTAGTTATTGAAGCATTACACAACCAATTTTTTTTTAATTTTATTGATTAGTTGTCTAGTTTTTGTATCAATTGTGGGACATTCCTATTCACCCTTTGAGGCAGAAGACTTCATTTGTTGCAGAACAAGCCACAAGACATTTTGCTGGATGCCATCTCCAACATCTGGGTTTTGCATCTGAAATAATTTTGTATTTAATAATGAAGAATGAATAAATGAAGTTGTGTACTTTAATCAGATATAGTACCTTTGTAAAAGCTTTGGTTGCGCGGTCAAGAAAGGCATTCTCGACTTCCTCAGGCAATGTCAGTAAACAAGCAAAACAATCCAAAATACACATCACTGTTTCTCTTGAGGCCTGGAAGCAATAAAGCAGAAAACATGCAGTTACACAAAAAAAAAGCCAAACTTAGGTTGTGTTTATTGAATTGGTCTTAAAGGGATAGTTTACTGAAATACAAGTCCATAATATACACATTGTCATGCCATTTGGTTGAAGATGTGTAGGACTTTTCTTAAGCTGGTTATAATACAAAATATAGAAATAAATGTATTTTGGTTAACTATTTCTTTAAATGTGCAGTAATATAGGAAATCTTCATCTTACCCTATCTAGGTTATTGAGGACAGTTTCTGGGTTCTTCTCCACAAAGACATCATGAGTTGAGAGGATCGGCTCTTTGAGCTGCTCTAGCCACGACCACATAATCCCAGATAGAATAAATGGATCTTTTTCCAAACACAGTCGCTCCCATGCACCCTGAAAATTAAGATCTGTCTGCAGAGAAAAACACACACACATTTAGACTGGCTAATTGCTGTAATAATGATGTAGCTTAGTTGTTTCATTACCATTTCCTTAAACCAAAATCCTTCATTTTCAATACCATTAAATGTATTGTGAAGATGAAGTGAAAACATATACGAAGAAATTGATACAGGATATTTAAATGATTTTATTACAAAGACTGTATTACTAAGATGTACATTACACATTGTTTAAATGGCCTGTGCATCTAAGACTTGGATTTTAAAAAAGGAAAAGAGGACTGAACCCCATATGCCATCATGTTGAATAGTCATATGTCCCCATTGAAAAGAACTGAATATTTAAAGAGGTCACGTGGTACAATTTCATTGTTTTCTTGTTTTGTTGGTATGACACAAGTTGCTTGTGCATGTATTAGACATGTAATTTGGCTAAAATACATGTAATCTAGAAGTGAAGGCTCACCCGGATCTTCCTATATGCAAATAAAGGCCACAGCTGTAAATCTAGTTGTTATAAAAATGGTAAGGGGCCTAAAAAGGATGGACAATTAGACCCTTTTCACATCCAACTGTTGTTTCCAAAATTTTAGTTTTCTATCTTCTTTACTGTGCAGAATTTGAATGCAAGCCGATGATGCAAGCTAGGTAGGCTGTGTCATTCCTATACCATTCCAGGCCTTGAGGACAAAATCATCAGCAGGAGTAACTATTGGCCAATTCCATGAAAATGTCGACCCTACCATGAGAGTATAACGTTTTACCCGAGGTGTTTAGTATACTTAAAGCACATATGTCATCATTTGGTGGTTCAGATACTCATGTTACTGCTTTTTTTTTTACTTTTTCAAAGCAATATTATAATTTTTTAATGAATGATTTTTCACTTTCAAGAAATATTTTAAAGATTGCCACGTCCATAAACTACGTACTGCTCATTTACAGACACAAGAAAATGAAAGTATAGCAAACAATGCAGATTTATTGATCTTTTTTGATATAGAAAACACATGCATGGAACGATGGTTTTCCGATGTTAAAACACTGTCAGTAGGGGTTTTGTAAAATATCATCCATTGGTTTAGTTTACTGGTAACAATTTTATTCTCTGAACACTTTTATGTCACGTCCGTAACACTAGAATTGCCATGTTACATTGTCCTTGACATGTTATTTTCCTGTATGTGAATGTTAGCAGGAATGTCAGGTTGTTAACCTGAAAGTGAACAAATATCAAAGTTATTGGCTTGTTGACTAATGACCGCAACTACATTTACAATTAGGCATTTAGCAGACGCTTCTATCCTAAGCGACTTACAAAGAATCGAGGTGACAATAAAGCAGTAAACATTTACATGAATTAATTTGGCAGACGCTTTATTCCAAAGTGACTTAGTCTGCATAGCCAACTATCACATTGAGCAAACCTTTCAACGTTCGATCTGGTTTCAGTTTTGAGTCAAATTTTCGTCATTTGGTAAATTAACTACAATTTGCTTGGACTGCCCGCAAAAACTTGATGGGCATTTGCTACACACTATATGCGTTAGAACGATGTCAGCAGACTAGATCATATGGCTAATCAGATCAGAGTAGGTTGAAGATTAAACAGAAGAAAAGAGTTTCAACACATGTATGTAAACTTGTTGATGCACACTACATAAACCAAAGGACCCCTTAAAAATCGCAAAAAAATTGACTCTTTAACTGCTATGTTAAGTACCTTAAAAGACTAATCAATTAATTTACCTGCCAAGCGGTCACCCTCTGGATTTGTTCCTTCTCTCCATCATGCACAAGGTCCACCGCAAGGGATTGAGCCACCAGTAGACGTCGTGAGTCCAGAGACAACTCGGACTGGACGGTAATGAAAGGCACTTCTGCTTTTTTGATCCCATCACAGTGGGCCATTTTGTTGGGGTCCTTCATCCAGAAAGACAGTATTTCGTTGATGGTTGTAGGGTTTTTCTGACTTGATACACCTAGAGACTGGCTTCTCTGCAAGACAGACTGTCTCCGCCTTTTGAGCAACAGAGATCCCTCCTTCTGGTCCATAAGTGTTTTCAGCTCCCATAAATTGCCAGTGGAACTGGAGCATGGGCTGTCCTTACATGTCCCCAGAGAAGGGGTAACACAGTTCTGAGAGATACTATTGAAAGCTGCCAAATGATTGCTGATGTTACTTGAGTGAATGCTGGCTAAAACACTGAGAGGATCATCCGACAGGTTTAAGGATGCAGCTAACCTCCGCAGGTCAGAATCACTGTAGCTAAGGCTCTTACGGACATAATGTAGCGGTTTCAAGTTGTCTGTATTGACTCTGGTAAGACCAGGAAGACGGGGCCTGATCATAGTTATGCCGTTTTCAATGATCTGTCTGTTATATGAAAATACTGCGTTTTCAGTAGGATGTGTCTCAACTAGGGATATCACATCAGGAACCTCAACGATATCCTCCTCAATGACTTGACGATTCTCTGCAATGTCCAGAAGAAGTTTGCAGATCAGAGGGATGAGCTTTGGCACAAATCTTAATCTACGAGCCTCATATCCATGCAACATGTGTTTCTGGCGGATCAAATATTGAGAAAGCGTAACAGGGGGAGCTCTCGGCTCAGCGTTAGCAAATACATTTCTCAGCGGAACCAGGAACTGAGCAAACTGCCTGACACACTGTAGCTGTCTTCTAGTCTGGATCGAGTTGGGCCGTTTCGCTCGAACCAATAAAATTGCTTGATCGGCGGTTATCCGTGTGGTAAACAGCAAGAAACAGGCAAGCAACACACCTATGAAAAGAAGTCAAAAATAAGTATCTGCTTTTGAATTTAGTTTACCAAACGAGATATCAGTTACAAACTTATTCATACATCCAAACTGCTGACACAAATCTAAGAGAACATGATCTGAGGTGTACCGTACCTGTTCTGCCAAGCCCCGCGTGACAGTGAACAGCCAATTTACCTTCCTGGATGGCAAAAGACATAACTTTCACCATATCTAAGATGGTCATGAGGGAAGCCACTCCATAGTCGTTCCATCTGAAGTTGTAAAAATAAACTAAAACACAACAACACTTTGTAAACACAAAATGAAGTTGGATGATTAACACTGTATAGTTCATGTACAGTAGTGTTGATACAAAAATCTGTACGCTTGACAGATACCAATAACATGAATTGTTACTCACTGCCAGCTTCCATAAAAGTCTCCGGTAGATAAGTAAAGCCGCTCTCCGGCTCCAGCGGGTTACCACAGCTGGCGTGCTCTCCGGGACATTGGAGGTTAATGATGGTCCTCAAGCCATATCTCAACAGAGAAGAACATTGCACAAACTCAGGCATTACACAAACGCCAAAATGTATTCTCAAGAGGCGCTTTCAGTTTAGAACATTACCTCAAAAACTGGTCTATGACATTATACTTTTCAATGATTTCTGAGGACGGCCGTGCCATAGCAAGCAGATTTTCTGTGATCCTGCAAAGAAAAAGAGGGAAACTGCTTTACGTCGGCCCAAATTTTGCCTTTTCTGACTCAAACGATGAAGATAAGCTGTAAAATGAAGAAGATATAAACCAGGGCTGCCTCAAAAATTGATGTATGGAGGGAAATTTTGTATACGGAACGATGAACCAAATTCTTTGTAACACCATCATATATGAGTGTGTGGAACAAAACATTATTTTGATATTTATTTGAGAAAATCATTTGGTATAAAAGCAAACCACAGTGTATCAGGTTTGTATTCTTTTATAGAAAAACCCCACAGAAAACAACAAGCTTTCGTGAAAGAAAACATATATTGATCACAATTTTCCTTTTTGATCTAAATTTGGTAATCTGTGGGGGCAATATTCTGTAGTCATAATGTTATGTGTATGTATTTTTCTTCTCAAAGCTTCAGTGTACAATATATACTAGAGGGTCACACACATAAGTGGATTTTCAAAGCATCCCATCCCAATCCTGTCTCATCCTCTCTGAAAAATAGATTTTTGAGCATACAGTCTAGTGAGTGCGTGGGTAAGCCTTCTTCTTCCCTTATATTATTGGTGGTTGGTATACCA
Organism: Triplophysa yarkandensis; assembly: GCA_033220385.1. Classification (NCBI taxonomy): domain Eukaryota; kingdom Metazoa; phylum Chordata; class Actinopteri; order Cypriniformes; family Nemacheilidae; genus Triplophysa; species Triplophysa yarkandensis. The sequence goes on along the minus strand of CM065671.1, from coordinate 6,777,369 downwards.
ACTTGGGTATTTCCGCCTTTAGCTATTTCAGGTGTGATGAGAACGTCTTGCACTTAATCAGTCACATCAAAAAACTGGAGATTTTTATTTATGGTTTAAGGTATACGTGTGTATTCCCGGTCCCACCCATGTTTTTCATATCCCGTTCCTGTCCCGTGAATTGTGAATTATAGTGATGATGTTTCCAATCCCAAAGGAATCCCACGGGAGTTCCGTGACCCGTGGAAACCCCCCCCAAACTGCTGCCTCTACTCCAAACACACCAATACAAATTGAACGCAATATTTGAATAAACTGGACATCACTTACAGCCACGACTGTGGAAAATACATGGAGGTTATGTCATAACCTCGATATCAGAGGGTGATAATTCAACTTTCTAATAAGTAAACAGGTATGAGCTGTTGTTTACCAAGATGAATAGATTCCCTTGATGGCCTGATTTTCCTCACTCCAATGCGATGGATCCTCATATTTGCATGCTTGCCCACCACATCCTATAGAGCACTGAATGTGGCAAGGAATGATAAAACGTACCGCTTCTCCAACTACTGTGTATTTTGATCGGGGCGCTCTGAAACCTGTCACTTTGAAAAGGCAATTGTGTTTGATTTAGAATAAAGAACACACATTATTACTAAGAAACTTGTTTTGATAAACAGCCCTATTCAGCAATTCATTTCAACATTTCCATTAAAGACAAATAGGGATGTCCAGATTCAACCACGAGATGGGAAATCGGGCCCGATCACATGGTTTCAGCATCACATATATATTTATATATTCTGATTATTTTATAACACATCTTATGCAGTGGCACAGAGTTAGATGTCTTTATCAAAACAAAGAAAAAGCTAAACATTTACTTTGTGCTTAGATGCTATTGGTTAAAAGCAGACAAAGTAGAACATGAAAGCAGTTTAAAGAGCAAATCGTGTTGTGAGTCATCCGTCTGGACGTATTTTTAAAGTTGATGAAAACAATATTGCAAAAGCAAACTGTGATATATGTAAACTTGGCATGGCAAGAGGTGGAAAGGAAGAAGCTTTATTTAATGCAACAAACCTGACACGGCCCCTCAAAAACAAACACACAACACCAATTATGTTTCCATTATGTTTCTTACCAAAATCCATGATATTCCCACCTCCATATCAAAATCTGTTTAGCACAAAAAAGAGAGCATAATGTATATCAAAAAAGAAAATGTAGCATAACCTTTAACATGATCCCCAGAGTGCCTTGCTATATTCCCGATAAATGAAAGAGCATTCAGAGATTACTCACCCAACCACGGGTAAAGAAAAGAAATTCCAACTTCTTTTCTGTTTACTCCATCCAAGTCTGAGTTGTTGACTTGCCTATTAATCATGTTTTTGCTTATAACAAATGTCCAGCAAATGTTGCATAATCATCTGTTTTGCTTTTAAGGGAGACAGTACTTGCTCTTCTCTTGCTCTGAAAACGTATGACCTGGAAAGCCTAGCAGTAAATGAGCTATTTCAGACTCCCTCAAGAGTGAACCACTAATCCACTTACATCTGAAATAGCCGAAAGAAAAGGCCTTTCACCAACACAGTACATAACATCATCAGCTTCCGTTTTCATTCCACTTATTTTAAACAAAGATTCCCAACTTGCAAAGATAATCTGAGTAGAATCTGCGTTTTAACAGAAGCTTTCACTGGAAGACATTACGGCTTTGGGACATTAGTAAGCAATTCAAAGGTGACTCTGATAAAGAATCAAAGATTGTGTTGTGGAGATCCATCACTTTTCTCAAAAGACTCATTGGTGGCATCCTTACTTGAAACAGTAATTTCAACCCCTTCCTCAAACGTTAGTATATAGAGTACTCAATCTTACCGGGCCCAAAAATGATAATGAGGTGAGGTCCTAAAAGTATTAAGAAAGCCACAGACTTAAAAGCAAATCGGATTAAAGGAAAGTCTATAAGTAGAAAGTTACAAATAACTGACGCAGTGCACCAGTACTTGATCAGGCTAATATTTAAACCACAGTCTGGTTATTAAACCAAATGCTTTTAAAGATAATCAAAGGAGTAAAATAATTTCAAAATGTAATGAATGATCTATTGTTTTGACACGGACCACAAAAAAATGCTTGAGTTGCGCAAGCTATGCCAGCATTTTGCACACGTGAAAAGTTTTTTTGTCAATCAATTAACTTCAAGAATCACTTGTTCTGCATTATTGTACGTGTTAGACAAGTGAAACTAAGTAAACATTTGCAGAATCGATATAATTGGACTGAAAAAGCTTAAGTGGGATTACTGTTAATACCCGTTATAATTAATGCAACCAAATTCTCTGGAAGTAAATGAAGATGCAAAACCCTCAAGTCACCTCTACCAGAAATGAGTATATGATGTTGGGTGAAGATGTTACGCAATTAAATTTGCTTTCTGAAATCATACCACCCTCCCTGGTCTTAAATATCTTGTGTTGCTGGAAGTAAACGGCAGAGACTGTTCGTCTTAAAGAAAAGTTCTCTGGTTGTCTTAAAGGTTTTACATCAAAACTCTTTACTGAGGAGAAAACATAGGCTACTACTACACTAAAAATGCTTTATCAAACAAATGTATTTTCCCTGTTTAGAATTTAACCTTGTAAGTTCTATTCCATATTTGACCCAGCGTTTATAAGTGTGTGATATACTGATGTATCTAATGAACTCAAACGCCCCCACCATCAGAATCTGAGCAAATCACATTAAGGGCTTCATTTGCGAGATTAGTCAAGTTCACACAGCTTAAACACTGTCATTCAAGGAGTCCTCAGATGTGAACATCACCAATGATTTTAATCAACAAATAAATTAGCTCACAAAAACTTAAAAAAGACAAAAGACTCTTTCACCAAAATTTGAATTCTTATTTAATATTGCAGAATTTTGTAACACAAACAAAAACATTTCTCAGTCACACATATTCATATTAGACATGATAAATTTCATAAAGTGGATAAATGCTCATTTACTGGCCATTAATTGTTATTACTCAGCATTAAAGGATATTACAGAGGCTTTAGTTGAACAAAATACATATTAGTAATATGCAAGGATTAAAATATTCATTTTTTTATAAAAATCTGAAAAAAAGAAGTGCCATTCAAATAACCGTTTATAAAATAAACATTATTTATTTATATTCCCTATATCATTTCCCTGTTGTGTAGAGCTTGCATTATCCAGTAATCCTTTACTACTGCTTCTTCTTCTTCTTCTTTTTCTGATGATGAGGATTTCCTTTAAGACACACATTTAAGTCAGCTATATGACCACAAGTTATAAATTCTGTCAGTGGACTGAATAGCTCGAAGTTTTGGTTTGACATAGTAGTGACCCTAACACTTCAATTATTTAACCCTACATCCCCATGTAAAAAGAATCGTGTCTAAATAGGGCTTAAGGGCAGCTTAAGAGAGTATTGTTCTACATGATTTCTGTGAAAAATTATTGATTTAAGCAAGATAAATACAATTGCAAAATGCATCAGAATCCAACCATTGGTTTGTAAAAAGCTGCAATCGGAACAGACAATCAAAAAACTTGAATGTTCTTACCTGTTGTGCCCCAGATCATTTGGCTGAGCTTCTCTCCTAACAGATACAGAGGAGCCATGGTGAGGGACGCACCGCCAAAGAAAAGGCACAAACCCACGGGACTTAAGTGAGCCATGATGGGATACACCCAAATGTTTGATACATGGTGCACCCACAATACCCTTAAAAATGACAGAAGCATACAAAACCATTAAATAATATTATTTTAAAGTAAATACAGTTGCAATGAAAATCATTTAACCATCAATTAAACATTGTATTTATTCTGTGTGAAAGAATGGTCTGTGTGCTAATATTTATAGAACCTCTTCTTTTTAACAAGACACTACCTCCAAAACCTTTACTTGTTATTCTCAATCTATAATCTGTATTTAAGAATGTTTTCCTTAATTTAAAATTCGTTTTCCCTATTCTCGTTTTTCATGACAAGTTCCAAAAATATACTCATGCAGATTTATTTTTACTTGATCATGTTAACCTATTCCAGTTGTGTAATGAAAATAATTACTTTTAAAGCAGAGTAATTACCATGACAAATACAGTACAGCAAATAAACCTAAAGTGAAAATTGCTTTTGCACGACTCGGATATTTGTGATTTTGAAGATTCATCTGGACCAGCAGCAGAGGCATGATGACTGTGTGCTGTGAAAGAGAAAACAACAATCCTTCTTAGCATAACAAATACAGTATGTGTTTATAGCAAAGTATGTGCTTATAGAAAATATAAAGCAAACATAAGTAATGGCATATGTCTACGTCTCAAAAGTGTATAATTGCAACAAAATATGTATTTGATCATTCAAATAATCTATGAAACTATGTTTTAAAATCCTAATACAATATGTCAATAGCAAGAGGCTGTGCTAAAATAGTGGTCAAAAGCCTGCTGAATACGTCTTAGCTTTTAACGTTAAGAAATCTAAATGGTCTCACCAACGCATGGTTCAGCCAGACAGGAATGATTTCATCTAAGAATTTGGGATAGACCAGCTCTCGGTTGTAAGTATAGAGTGTCCAGAAAGAAGCAAACACAAACTGTGGACAAGAAGATAAATATTTGTCATACAATGAGTGACAAAAGTAAATTGATCTACAGTCCTAACATTTCTATTAAACAGGAAAACACGAAGATCTTTGTCTATTTGTGTTGAAAGGGAGAGTTTACCAAAAATTCATAACATAAATAGTAATCACATTTTCAAATGTTCCCAGTGGAAAAATTCCTTATCCTGCCATCCTAAATATGGACACTTATGCCACATTATAAAAGGATCAGTCACACTGACTCCTGCACTCAACAACTCTATAGATGTGTTCTCATTACAGAGGTTTTTTGTTCATAAACAGATTTGTACATTTCCATGTCTTTTGACTTGCTTCCTCAAACCTATTTCTGTCCTCTCTGTCTGGTTCCCCTTTTTTACACATATCTCGATACATATGATACATATAAAAACAGACAAAATTGTTGATACCCTTGCTAAATATGAGCAAAGGCAGTTAATAAATTGTTTTTGACCTTTTTATTTATCTTTATTAAATGGCCATAGGCTTTTCAAAACTATGCACAACCATTCCCACAAGTTGTTTGGAACACTGAAAGCAAAAAATCCTTTCTCTTATGCCAAAACAAAATCAACCACAGATTACCGTGTCACACTGGAACATTAACCAGGACTGCTTTCTATTGCCATATGAAATTAATTTTAATTTTATATCAAATACCAATACATAAAAACTTGACTCTGCACTGCTAGAAATATTATTATGTTTAGATCATCCATCATCACATTGATAAAAAAAGTGTTTAAATGTTTTTGCACACCTCAAGACATTAAGAGAAAATTCTTAGTGCTCTTTTTATGCAAATGCATGTTGCAAAATGGGTGCCAACTTATGTTGCAAAAGGGTGCCAACTTATGTTGCAAAAAGGGTGCCAACTTATGTTGCAAAAAGGGTGCCAACTTACCCTACGCTAAGTCATGCCCAAAAACCCCCACAGACAAATCGTGGTACACGCCATAGAGGTCTATTAGGAAATTGCTTTATGTGACAGTTTAGTGCTCATATAGTGCCACAACCCGCCCTGTCTCTCAGATCCCAAAACTCACGACTTCTAATAGTACTCAGAATTAATAAATTCACCAAAATGAGAAATAAACTCTTTGGGCCAGGGAGTATTAGAGAAAAACATTTTTACCATGTTCTGCACTTATGCAGGAGTTATTTCTTCTGTTTGTATCAAACTAATACCCCCATATATAATATATAATGGCACATATAAATATCTAAAAACACCAAAGCAGTGAACAGTGCCCTACTTAATAGTATATAGTCCCAACCCTTCTGGGGGCATGACTATATGATGTGTGTTTAATGCATACACACTCACACATTGACCTATGTACACACTATTCTAAAGCTGGGGGGGGAGGGGGGGGTTCAGGGTTAGGTTATAAGGGTATAGGTTATCACAGCATATATTATGTACATATATAACAATACTGTAAAAAATACTACACATGTTTCTACAGATATGTAAGTTTTAAAGTCTACTGAATGTTAAAATTGATAGCTCTCAATTATACTTCAATGGTTGTAATTTATGTAAAATGTTTAAAAAATATTTCCTTCATGGTGGGGAAACGATAGCATAAAAGAAGTATTTAAATACAGTGTATTAATTTTAAAACCCACAAACAGCCAAAATTGATAAAAATTTTACCATTTGTAAGCTGTTCTCTGCTTTTAATGGTTTTACGGTAGGCATCGCATGCACTATCATTGATCCGGCATTACCGTAATGACAAAAATAATCACGCATATCAATTGTCGAAAACACATCACCAGTTTTATAAAACACTGGTTACTAAAGTGTGGAAATCACTAACAACAATCTAGCACAACACAGACAGAAAGACAATCAAAAGCAAAGTTTGTGCATTTAATTTACGTTTTCTCAGTTGTTCTTATTGCATGAGGGCGAATACAGCAGATCTGGCAACCCTGCTGTAAAGTCTCTGTGACCTCACACATGTGTGCCAACTGTTACACTTTAATGAATAAATGTTATTAATAAACACGAGTGTGTGTGAAGAGTTACTTACAGTGCACACAGGAAAACACAGAACAGTGAAGATAAAGTCTCTGAATGTGCAGAGGAGGAGAGGAAATCCAGCCCGAGTGTGTTTCACAGGCAGCAATGTGTCAAGAACATCCAAGAACACACACAAGCCAAAGAACACTGTCTGCATAACCTGTACATCATCATCATGATGACATCATCATCATCATCATCATCATCATCATTATTATTATTATTATTATTATACACAATAAGCAGTGACACTCGTTTTATTCCCCAATAATCTCCTACCAGATTAATAAAAGTTAAGTATTTCCATCGGCCTCCATAAGACTGCACGCCGGGATGTTTGTCTGCTGTTTGCAGCGAGCAGTTGGTCCACAGTGTGAATAAATACCAGATAAAAATAAAGAAATGGACCAACAGACAGATATTTGCTCCTGGTGCCATTTTACACGGGTCACGTGTCCGCCAATGACGTCATACTGACTGTGATCGTTCCATTGGCTAACATCCGCCCAGAGCCAATGAGAGAGAGTGACGCTCGAGCATCACGTGATCCACGTGGCCTTCTGATCATTCTAGGAAGTTAATGGCGGTTAATTTAAACGCATCAGTCACACAGAGAGATCTGGTGTGGGTTTTATTTCTCATTAAATGCATTTATTTACCATATTTATACTACACAGTGACATGCCAGTGTTGTATTTATTCTGTATTATTGTGAGCCCACACTGTTATATATTTGGTGTTTTTTGTATCAGGGTGTATGTGTCATTTTTGACTGTGTTACATATTCACTGAAAACATTACATTTCAAACTTAGTTTAACCTTAAATCTACACCCAGATGTGGGCCAATACAGCATTGATACGAGCAGTTTGGAACCATTCTTCTGCAGTACAGAGGTCAGGTCACTGGAAGATGTTCCCTGACTCTAAACACACAATAATGGCACAATTTAGATCTGGTTACTGTGCAGGTCATTTTAGAAGCACTTAATTATTTCAAACACCGCTTTAAAAGGCCGATGTTTTAAGGGTCATTTGATTTTCGTAGTTCTGTTATGTTTGGTAGAAATTCCACGGTTACATGACAATGAAAAATACAGATTTAATAAACAAGTTATAAATTTTTATTACCCAGTGCTTTAAAATATAATAACACGGTAACAAGGGCATTGTAATAGAAAGTCTAACCCAAACTGCTTACATATATCAACATCTTGGTAATGGCAGTGTTCACATATACTCAAATAATCCCCACAAAAGGAGTTCATTGTAATTAAGCCAAATATAACATGTATAGTGTTGTAAGCGTATTATGGCATCTTTGCACACTTTTAACAAACATGATTTTAGTGTTAGGGGCAGTCGTGGCATGGTGGTTAGACTCTTGGACTCGTGATCCGAATTGTTGCTGGTTCGAGACTCGTAGCCAGCGGGAATACTACTACTGAGGTGAGGCTCTTGAGCAAGGCACTGTCCCCCCCACTACTCACTGGGCGCTGCAGCATGGCTGCCCACTGCTCTGGGTGTGTGTTCACAGCGTGTGCACTGGGAGAGGTGGGAGAGCACTGCGATGGGTGTGCACTGGGATGGGTGTGCACTGGGAGAGGTGTGCACTGGGAGAGGTGTGCACTGGGAGAGGTGGGAGTGCACTGGGATGGGTGTGCACTGGGAGAGGTGGGTGTGCACTGGGATGGTTGTGCACTGCGATGGGAGAGCACTGCGATGGGTGTGCACTGGGATGGGTGTGCACTGGGAGGGAGGGATGGGTGTGCACTGGGAGAGGTGGGTGTGCACTGGGATGGGTATGCACTGCGATGGGTGTGTGTTCACAGCATGTGCACTGGGATGGGTGTGCGCTGGGATGGGTGTGCGCTGGGATGGGTGTGTACTGGGATAGGTGGGTGTGCACTATGATAGGTGGGTGTGCACTGGGATGGGTTAAATGTGCAGAGCACAAATTCCAACTCGTCACGTCCCTTCACTTCACTACAGTGTGTGCGATGACCTTCACATTTATGTCTACTTCTAGAATCTTCTTTGGAGAGTAAACAGAAAAGTATTGGACCGAGTTATGTTTATTAAACTAATAAACTTAATTTATACTCAATTTTGAAAAAAACGTTATACATCCAAAACCCACATACTAACTGCCTTGCATTAAAGTTTATTCCACTGTACTTTCTATGTTCTTTTTCAGATAATCCCTGTAAAGCAGAAGACGTTCTGCCGTGTGTTGTGATAATTTGCTTCTTTGAGCCTTTACAATACAGGATGCTAAAGGAAACAGTCTTTTCAATCCTCCTGATGATGCTGGAACAGCCAACAGTTTGCGACAAATGCTTTGTAGCCGGGGGAAGCGGGTGGCTTCCCTCCAAAACACTTGAATGCAAGCATCTCCCTTCAACAAGGGCTCTGATAGGTAGAGGTCCAGCTCAGGTTCTTTCTCTTCATTTAGCAGCACTTTTCCTATCGCAGATTCTACAACTGAACAGGCACGAATTCTGGAAGGAGAAAAAAGGATGGTGCTCCCTGTGTTTTCATTTCCCAAGCTGAATGGTTGGAGCTTGATTCGTGGGTCCAGCACGGTGGAAACTATCAAATCTTCTTGAAAGATTAACTGTTGAAAGTAAGCACGAAGGCCATAACGAAGAGCTGAGCAAAAGTAGCTCAACTTTGTGCTTTTGGTTTTAAGAGATTTATCGAGTCCAATTATACATGGAATGATAAGGGACAAAGTAATATCATCTTCCTGAAGTGCCTGGACAGCCTCTTCAAAAGGCTCTAGTAAGCCAACAAAGTCGATAACTTGCTCACGAGTAACATGTACTGTTGGCGGACAAATGGAGCACTCTTTTGTCTCTGTGCGAGCCTGATTGAGCAGGCTCATCACCAAGGGCCAAAACAACATCATTTTACGGACAATGATTATTGTAAAATTCCAGGTGACATTGCTTGAGCTGCAAGGATTTGTTAGTGTGATTCTGCATTTCTTTTTCAGAACCTCGGTCCAGTAGGCACTGCAATGGAAAAATGACACCACACTTTGGAGCTCAAAAAGTATTTGCTCAACAGCACTGCATTTCTTGAGTGCTTCTTTTATAACACAATGCAGTTGGGTTGTGATACAGTCCAGACGTTTGCCAATTTTAACAAGGGAGAGATCCTCTATCGCTACTTGATCATCTAGAAACTCCAATACTTCTTCATTTTGATGGTTCTGCATTGAACACATAATCTTATAGTCACAGAAAACGTTGTGTGTTGCAATAGTGTTCTTGGCTTCATGAAGAATCCTGTATCCAATGTTCTGAGAGAACAGCCCATAGCTTAAAAGAACTGACTCAAGTTCTCCTCCAATATCTGCCATTTGCTTTTTACCCTGAAAATGGCGAAAGGCAAGAAGAGGCCTGTGAATGTTCCAGTCCTCATCAAGAAAATGCACCTGAACAACAAAAAGTGAATCTGCAAATTTGCTGGCCCATATATCTGCAGTGAGATGAACAACCCTTTCCCCATCACTCATAGATACACAGTTCTTAAGATGTTGGATTATCTGGGGCTTTACAGCTTTCTCCACAGCGTCATACAGCTGCAAACCTACAGTGTGCTGGGAGAGTTGCGGGTACTGAGGTCCGATTAAAGTAATTAATTTTCGAAAGCCAGGACCTTCAGAAATGTTAAGGGGGAGCATATCCTCAGCAATCATCTGTAAAACAGCATCTATAAAAACTTGATGATGTTCTTGCACAACAGAAGGACTACTGGAGCTAGACGGTGAACCTGAATATGTGTTTAAGGAAGGACTACTGGCTGTGGAGGCTCTTCCTAAAGCCTTCTTCATTTGCTTTACCTTCAACAGTTCTTTGGAACTTTTTGGCTGTAATTGAAAAATAAAAAATAAGCTTAAATAATTTTACAAAATTAAGTTAGCAAACCAAATAGCAATCATCCAAATAATGACAGTCTCCTGAAGTTAACAAACTTCAAAAAACAACTGAAACCGCCAACAAATTTATTTGGAATACAAAAAATGGATTCCTTGTTGATTTCGGTGTTTGCATGTTCAGAGTGGCTATTTGCATATACTGCTTTTAAACCAAGTAGATATTTCGACAATATTCAAAAAGACAAAAAATACCTGACTTGTAGAAGTACATGTTGGTTTTGTTTGAAGGTGGAGACCAAGATTACTTAAATCAACATTCTCCATCTTATAGATGCCCTTATCCATTTTACGCTTCAAGGTTGCATACCAATGGTTCTTAATGGAATTATCAGTCCTACCACACATGATAAAATATAAATCAATTAATTTGCCCTTTTACACAACACTGTAAAAAGTTTTTTAAGTTCAACTGACTAAAAGCATCAAGTTCAATTAGCTATAACTTAAAAAAGCAAAAAGATGAGTAACTTAGTTTTAATGTGTTACGGTATCACAAAAACATTCTAAACAAGTTTACAGGCAAAACCTCTCAGCTGAAATGAAAAACAGTCGATTCTTCTTTTAAACAAGCATCAGACTGGTCCATTTACTTCCAGATATACTGGATAGTTCAGTCTGGTTAGTGTGATATTAAGTGGGTTTTGAACCATATTGTTTAAATAATAATGTTATTTTAATATCAGATCAGTTTTACACTGAACTTTCAAACTTATTCGTTTGTAATGTAATCATTAAAACAATGTCTTTAACAATGTATTTAAGAGTAATAATAACAAACACAAATGAACAAGACTAAAGTAATTGTTATACCTTCCAGGGAGGAACTTTGCAATTTGAGCCCAACGAGGTCCCATTGCACAGTGACATTTGATGATTATAAGATCTTCCTCTTCTGTCCAGGGGGTCTTAATCACAGAGGGGTCAAGATGATTATGCCAGCGCTCTCTGCACTGTTTACCCCTTCGACTTTTAAGTTGTTTTGCAACTTTGCTCCAATTCTTGTCACCATAATCAGACACTAATTTAATGAGCTGAAAAATAGGAATAAATGCTGTAAGAATAGCTTCATGTTAAATTTAATGATTCAAAGTAGGGCTTAACGAGAGGTAACCAACACAATATTAAACAAACTACATTATCTAGCTATATTGCAAGGGCTGCATACATATCATGCAATTTATACAACAGAATCAGATCTCTGTTTTTATTGAAAAGCATGTACAGTATATTTGTGCATAATTCATGAGGAAAAAAAATGAGGATGATAACAACATTTCTTACCTTTTCATCTTCTTCTTTGGTCCAACTTCCTTTATTGAGATCAGGGTCTACTACAACTGTAAAACGGTATTTACAGTTCTGTGCAGTTCTCCCCTGCAAATTCAATAAAAATTAAGTAAACATTCCCCAAATACCTTGTATGAACAAATCTTAAATTTAGTTTTTGGTTTTACACTCATGACAATGTGGTTGGAAAAATCTGACAGAGATAAACCTGTTTGTAAAAGCAGACTGAACAGGAATTAAATGATATCTGCGCTCATGTTTTCTCTATTCTAAATAAATATATTTTGGAATAATAGATAAGCATATATTAGGACAATATACTCTCATATGCAAGCAATTTACCTTAATTGCAGAGTTAATAAAGATAATAAATAAAGATACTTGCTATATTGCAGCTAAATCACACTAAAAAAACTTTAGTATGAGGTCAGTTGTGGTCTGGTTGTCAGAGAGTGGGACTTGTAAGCGGAAGGTTGCTGGTTCAAATCCCATTGCAAGCAGACAATGACTGAAGTGCCCTTGAGCACGACACCTTACCCCTGTTACTCTACAGTGATAACTGTCAACTGCACATTATGTCACTTTGGATAAAACCGTCTAAAAATGAATAAATAGTGATTTTTAAAATAATGGTTTTTTGCAATCGCAAAAAGATGAATGTGCGTAGTCAAACCATATGGGTTTTTCTCTCACTGTCAGAAAATGGTTTCATGTGAATAACTGTAAAGCTTTAAAGTAACTTTAATGTCACAACCTTCCCTTTAGAATGTTTGACATGTGAACCATCTCATTTACTTTGAGCTATGCATGTACAAACACTTACGGGAAGGAATCCTGCTATGAATTCCCAGTTCTCCTTTCCAAATCTTTCCACAATGGAGGCAAGAATTTTATCCTAAAAATAAAACAGCATTACAAAAAAAGGTTTTTAGTCTCGTAATAACATGAAAAGTATGTAAACCTGGATTCATAAGTAACTGAGTCACTTGTTTTTTTTGTTGCAAAGTATATATATATATATATATATATATATATATATATATATATTATGTATATGTATTATAGGTGCTGGATGGTTTCACTCACCTCTTGTGCAGTCCATTTGATTTTCAGCTGCTCGGCATCTTCATCAATGTCCGAGTCAGGATTCGGTTCAAGGCTCATGGTGTCGTCCGTAACACTAGAGATGGGGGGTAAATGGAGCACATGTTAGCTCAAATGTGTCTCTCGGTCTCTGTGCAGTGTAACAGCATTCTACAAGCTTGTTTCTGGACAATCAAACAATCTATGTGTGGGACGACAACAAAACAAAGACCCAAAACAACCTTTATTAACCAACTATGAAATTAAAAAGATTTAATTTTGAAACTAAAGCAAAACCAATTATAATGTGGCCAGCCAACCTAGTTAATGAAGAATAAGATGATAAATAATAAGAACATTGATCAGAAAGGGTAAGATTAGGGTGAGTTGAAGCAATAGGTTTATTGAGCATTTAAAGTGATGTTTATTAAATAGTTTAATAAAACAATAATAATAATAATAATAATAAAGGTTAAAGGGGAGGTCAGGGGGTTTCCTCATAAACTGATGGATTTTGACCCCACAGTTTGTGCTGATGCTGTGTGTTCTGCAGATCTTAAGAGTTTGGTACTTTGTTATTTACTTTACTCACAACTTTAAATATTGTTCATTATAGTTATGAAACAAATGTCCATTTCTAAACACTCTCCCAGGCCGGAAGTGTGGCACCTTGCAGGATTTTCCAGGTTTTCCATGACCAACAGAGTCCTGAATTCTGTGCTTTATAATGGACTCTGACGTAATGTGTTGTCTCAGTTTCTCACCTGTTAACCTGCACGGACTTCACTTCATAGTTGTGAAACTGCTACACAATAACGCGTTGATAATAAACACTGTTGTTGTTAAACTCTCTGTGTGAACTCGGTGTTGTGTGCGCGCGTTCACGAGACCTGACTTCTTCTTCTGTGTTTCCTGACGCAGTTTCCTGTCCACGTGCAGCGCCACCCACTGTAAGTTCCTCTCACAACACTCCATCTGCACCACAGAGCAGATATTTATTATCATGTCCCAAACATCAAACCTTGTGCTGCATGTTCAGCTCCTTAAGTCCAGAAGATCACAATATATCTGTGATGTTTCAGTCCTCTCTCTTTACTCTATTATTAAAAAAAATATAAAAAATCTGTATTTTATTTGTATTCTCCACAATGTCTTTCTCCTCACTATACTCATATAACTCTTCTCTTATCATCTGCAGTTATAAACATGTGTGCATTCAGATCTGTGTATCCAAGTCCTCAACATTTCTTATTTCTTACACAAATCTTTTGCTTAGTATTACATTTTTAATTAAAAGCTGTAACTCTTTTTGATCTTTCTATTCACTATGAAAACTCTTACTCCTGCAAGCCCTCGGTTGGGCTTTTGATCAATCAGTACAAACATGTGTATAAAATCTATCCTAGAAATGCAGATTTACCCGTTCACCAGTTTCTTCCTGTTGTCTCTTATTATGGTATATTTCCATATCAGTTTGGAGTTTAGGAATTACCCATGCTTGCTGACATACTGTATTAAACATTTCTCAGATCATTTTTTAATTTTCATATTCATGTTCATGTCCCTTATCACCCTACGTGTGATGTTCTGACGCAGAAATGTGTTGTTCAATGGAAGTGAATGTATTCTGTAGCTTCGTAGATTCATTACACTGCAGTGTACAGATTTGGCATCTGGGAGCTTTTTATACTGGCAGTCTATTGGATTCCCTTTCCCATTATAGGTCTTTGGGGAACGTGTTTGATTCCAAAGCCCCAGAGGTACATCTTACACCCTATCGTGAGGTAGGTTTTTACAGAGTCTGCCCACTTCTTCAAATGTTGTAAGCCAGATGTTTGTACAAACTCCTCGATCGAAGCTGTGACCCGTCGAAATTCCCCTGTCATGAGAAATTTTGTGTGGCAAAATTCCCGAGACGTGTCCCACTTACTTTTGAAACATTCATCTTAACTTTACTGCTTAATATAAATGGAGTGTCTTATGACGCTCAGTAAAGCTTTGACACTGATTGGAATAGAAAATGTCAAAATGTTAATATTATTATCAAGGGCAGCACCCGCAACATTCGTTGGTAGCTCTGTCTGCATAGCGTGTGTAGGTTGTCCAAACATTCACATGTTCAAATAATGGCAGTATCCATGACCAGAAATCGGTTCTACAAACTAAGAAACCCTCTTAAGATCATTAATGCCCTTGACTTTTCAGATGAGGACAAAAGAAGGGACATTGTGTGAAATGTCATCCACCTTCTAATCAGAGTGAGGCAAGGATGTTAAAGTCAGGCTAGAAAACAAAAACTGTTCACAGATGAGCAAATTATCCTACTGGCCTCTTCCCAATCGCCAATGTGTTCCAGGCAAACCAGACCCGACTGGATCAAAGGTGTATGTTTGGTCACACCAAAATGTCTTCGATTTTGTGGTCTAGGAAGGCAAGACCACCTTTACATTCAGGGCTGGACCGGGCATTGAAGTCCTTCCTTCCGGGAGCGGGTACTGTAACACTCCTGTCCTATTTCCTGTGTTTTTTTCCCTCGTTTCCCAATATAGTTTGTGTGTTTCCTGCATCTTTGATTTGCCCCACACCTACTTGTAATCCCCAGGTCATTTGTTCCCACACCTGATAACGATCACCACTAATCACTAATTCAGATTGCCTAGTTTGTTCAGTGCTTTATCATTTCTAGTTGTTAGTTGTATGTCTTATTACTGTATGTGCGACGGGCCTTTACTCTGTTTATTCCCTGGATGTTTCATTTTTGGATTACCAGTTGTTTCTGTGGACTTTGTGCAAGCGCCTTCTTTAAATTATCTGTGTGGTATTTTTTCATTTCCCGTGAATTGTTAACCAATACAGTAAAGTTAGTGTTAGACTCCAAATCAATCACACTTCTGTAAATCAACTGCCCACTAAGGAAGCCAAACTGATAGACAATCAATTTCCCATGCTGTTGGGCAAATGGAATAGACAACGGGTGGAAATGCTAGGCAATGAGGAAGACACCCCCAATAATGGAGGTGTTCTGCAGGTGGTGACCACAGACCATTTCTCAGTTCCCAGTGGTAGCATGAGATGGAGTTCACAACCCACATGAGTGGCTCATCCAGGACGGGACATTAATCCCGGCTGTGGCAGGAATCTTTGCTGTGTCTGTCAGCGTAGTGTCCAGTGCATGGAGGCGCTACCAGGAGACAGGCCAGTACATCAGGAGAAATGTAGGAGGCGGTAGGAGGGCAACAACCCAGCAAAAGTACCGCTATCTCTGCCTTTGGGCAAGGAGGAGGACTGCCAGAGCCCTGCAGGCCTCGAATGTGAATGTTTGTGCTCAAATGGTCAGAAACAAACTCCATGAGGGTTGTATAAGGGCCCTACGTCCACAGGTGGGGGTTGTGCTTACAGCCTTAGAACACCAAGGTTTTAAATGTTGTCTCTGGTAACTGGTGCTCTTCACAGTTAAAATTAGGATCATCCTGACAGATGTGCCTGACTGCCATTAGGTACCAAGATATTATCCTAAGACTCCTTGTGAAACCATATTCCGGTGTGGTTTGCCATAGGGTCCTCCTAATGCAACACAATGGCAAACCTTGTGTGGCTGAAGTGGGTCAGTGGTCCCTGCAAGATGAAGACCTTGATGATATATTATATATTATATATATATTGCTCTTTGTTAATTCATGATAGTTAATGCATTTACTTTTGATTTAATTCTATGTTCGTAATTAATGTAACAAAGTGCAGTTGCGTTTGCTGCCCGAGATTGAAAGACAACATTATTACATACATTTTATCCTGAAAAAAAGGTTTTGTGACAAAGCTGTCTTTGAGGTGACACATGTTTAAACCAGTGTTGATATTTATTAGAAAGTGCATTAAAAAAAATGTATGATGAAGATTCAGCCGACTTATTTCGATCCATTTACAGAGATATTCATGGGTCA
Source organism: Triplophysa yarkandensis (assembly GCA_033220385.1). Taxonomy (NCBI): domain Eukaryota; kingdom Metazoa; phylum Chordata; class Actinopteri; order Cypriniformes; family Nemacheilidae; genus Triplophysa; species Triplophysa yarkandensis. The sequence goes on along the minus strand of CM065671.1, from coordinate 6,760,430 downwards.
GGCAAAGTTTAAACGCTTAACAATTAGGGAGGTTAATTAAGTCATGGACTGGATAAAAGCCAGGTAAACCAAACCAACTGTAATGTCTTGAATTAATTCATTGGTGCCAAGCTGTGTCATCTGGAATGAAATGTCAGGTCCAACAGAAATGTTCTATGCATGTAGCCAAACGCTTTTCCTTTCATTTTCATTCAGCATATTTTGTGAAATAGCAAACATCGCTCTAAAAACAAAAAAATATGATTATTTAAAAAGAAATACACAACATGATTAAATCTTAATCTTACCTTGACCTACCTATTTTATATTCACATAGTAATGGTCATATTTTACATATAAATAAAACTGGAAAGGAATCATAAGAGAACCAAGACACCAAATGTATAAACTACCAAATAAAAACAGAACAAATAACAATCATGGTTTATTGGGAAACTAACACAAAGTCCACACAGAACAATGGAAACAGTGCTTTTACAATGTTTTATTATACATAACAAGGTACATCCTTCAATAACTTATGTAAATATGTGATACAAATTAAACCTAAGACACAATTAAATAACATGTATTGGCTATATGTAAAACACAGATTTACAATAAAAGACAGTAAAAGTTCTCATTCTGATTATAGAAAATACTGTTGTTTAACATAAAGAATATGGATAAATGCTACAATTTAAAAATTGTTAAATGCTACAATATAACAACACAAAGTTTTTCCTCATAGTATACTGTTGCAAAGAAGCTTTACATGAACATTTCAGTATGGAAAGAATATGCATTACAAGCATTAATATTTGAATATTTATTGACGTTTGAAAATATTTAGTATCTACATTAGACAAAAGTAATAACTATAAAAAAATGAAGCAGAATTGACAGTCATATTATTTGTCAATCAAGTACATTAAGATATTTTTAATAGTAACAACAAGGTTTACAAGCTTTTAACATTTTGTCTTGCAACATCTGTCATTGTTGCAACATTAAAAAGGCCGATGATATTATTTGCTCCATTTTATTACACATGCAAAGCATTTATAAACTTATCATTTCCATCTTTATGGCTTTTACCTTCATCAACATGCCTGTTTTTCCATTCCAGTCTTTATCATCAGGATTGTGTGACTATGATTTTGCCGGATGTCTTTAAGGGAATTCTAGTTTTAGAAAAACCTCAAAGAAAGCCATCTTGTCCAGAAATATAGGAGAAGCCATTGAAAGCATTGGAGCTGCTGGTGGCCAGACTTGCAGTAGTTTCTGGGGTGCGACCCACAGAGCTGGGCACCATCTCTCTGGTGAATTCTGGGTCAATATGCTGAAGATCTGAAGGGCCTCTCTGGAAAACACATACAAAGCTTTATTACACAACTCTTGGTTATAGTGCCAATAGAGCATATGGTATCAGAATCCAAAATTAACAAAACAAAAGTGTCAAAACAGAAGTTGAGGAATAAAAGAAAAAAAATCGGGTTCGGAAGAACCTACCACATTTGGGTTATACGGGGGAGTGATTCGCTTGTGATAGAGGTCGTCCCAGTTTATAGGGGCAAAGAACACATGATTTTTAATCTCCAGCTGCAAAGTTACAACAGTTAATATGTTAACTATGACACTTGGCCTGATAAACAATTTTATATCAAAAAAGATCTAGCTAAACAGATTATTCAATCACCTTTATATAAAACCGATTTAAGCTATGGTAATGGTGCAGCACTTCATGTTTACTCACAAAATCAGCAATCGCTCCTATTCGTCTGCGTTGATCTTTCTGCAAGAGTCCGTAGAGAAGGTGACACACAGCCTCAGACTTTCCAGGTGGAAGGTAAAGTTGTTTATGCAAGATTCCATCATACATCTCGGATATATCCCGACTATAAAATGGTGGCTGTTGAGGATAATCAAATTTAGGAATAACCAAATATATTTGATTCACCAAAGTATACTATACAAAAAACTGAAAATGTTTTAATTAGCAGACATACTAAGCTGTACAACATTTCGTAGAGCACAGCTCCAAGACACCACCAGTCCACTGTTCGGTCATAAGGCTCTTTTCGCAGGACCTCGGGTGCAAGATACTAACCATAAAAGAATACGACATTAGATGATCTTAGATGACAGAATCAAAACTTTTATGCATCTTCATTTCTACCTCAGGAGTTCCACAAAAGGTTGTGGTTGTTTCTTCTGGTTCTATCCCTTCTTTACACAGGCCAAAATCTGTCAACACCACATGACCCTGATTCAGAAGGAAAATAAATATCACAACATTGCAGAAATGCATTCCAAATGCATGTCAGAAACAATGATGTACCTGGCAATCTAAAAGGATATTTTCTGGCTTGAGATCTCTGGAAAGGAATATTATAAACATCATATTTAGACCAACAGTAAGTGTGATTATATAGCAACATAAGCAGAAGTTTATTTAGTTTTTGACCTGTAAACTATGTTGAGAGAGTGAAGATACCCGATGGCGCTGGCCACTTCAGCTGAGTAAAAGCGAGCTCGTGGCTCTGAGAAACATCGCTCTCTTTGAAGGTGGTAAAACAGCTGAAGAGGGAAAACAGAAACCATTTCTGTCAATTATTAGATCATTTGTTAAGATTTTTTCTCATTCGGACAATGATTCATAAGTGATGGTGTTACTTAGCATTTTCAAATGATACTGTACCTCTCCTCCATTTACATAATCCAGGACAAAATAGAGTTTCTCAGGGGTCTGAAAGGAGTAGTGTAAGCCAACCAGAAAAGGGTGTTTCAAGCTCTTGAGAAGCACATTTCTCTCTGCCATTATATTCTTTTGCTTTGGGAAAGAAAGAATCCATTTAATTTTACTGCTGTAATCCTTTAAAAATGCCAAAATACTAATAGCTATTATTAATACATAATAATTTTTTATCAGATCTATTATATATGTTGCGATGGGTTATATAAATAACACAAACATGTATGGTCACATAAACTAAGAAAAATGCTTATTTATTTAATTGCATTAGACACTATACTTAAGAGATGGAAAAGGAGAGACGTGCAATACTATTATGTTTATAGAACACAGGACAGTAGATTATGGCTGTGTAACAGCACTCTGTGTTAGTAGCTGAGTCTTGTAGTGTGAATGGGGCACAACCAAATGTAGAGTTTAATGTTACATCGGCCTTTTTACAGGAACTGAAGACAGTGAATTTGTTTTGATGTCCTGAATGTAAATTTTCTAAGCTTTTGAGTATAAAGTGTACGTCAACAGATAAAACCTTATATAACTATAATAACTGTCTTGTCGCCTGGTATCTTGCATCATTTTTAAACATTTAATCCTGGCAATTATTAACTATAGACTTTATTAACAATTTAACGCAGAGTTACAAATAACTCCACAAGTGTATTATGATTATAAAAATCCCAGTTGGAAAAGTATGACAATAGTAATAATTTAAACTACGCTTTCTCTCTTATGGATACTTCAGATTCTTATGGTTTCACTTCAGTTTCATCTCCGGTTTAATAAGGTTCTGGAAACAATTTGAAAGGGTTTTTCCCTGTACCGGGATACGACTAGTCCCAGAGTAAAATCCATCTAACAACTATCTGAACAGAAAACTGTTCGATCTAAAATATGTCAGTGTCCTTTTTTGGAGAATACTACACAATTTCTAGTCCAGACTCTGGTCTAGTACAGGCTTGACTACTGCAATACTCTGCTAGCTGGACTCCTGGTATGCACAACCAAACCTCTGCAGATGAAACAGAATGCAGCGGCAAGAGTGGTATTTAAGGAACTGTAAAGAACCTATCACACTTTTCTCCATCAAACTACATTGGCTCCTCATGCAGCTTGCATTGAATTCAAATCTCTCCCTATCACCTACAGGACCACCACAGGTTCAGCACCCCGCTATCTTCACTCGCTGACTCAGAGGTATATGCTGTTGAGACCTCTGCACTCTGCTATGGAGCAACGTCTTGTGCCATCCCAAAAGAGTAAGAAATCGCTCTCTCGCATCTTCTTTGCATCTGATCCTAACAACACGTTTTGCAGACTCGACCTCTATCTTTAAACACGCCATACACGCTCATCTTTTCCGTTTATACTTAACCCACTAAAACCTCTTTCCTTACCTAATCAACCTTGATAAAAACATTTTTTTAAACTTACTTCCCACCATACAGGTTTTATATCACCTTGTGCAACTTAGTTATCCTTGCTATTTTGTCTCCTCAATTCTTTGTATGTCGCTTTGGATAAAAGCGTCTGCTTAATGTCTAAATGTAAATGATAACATAATGCCTGTCTTGGAAAGCGTCCCAAAATGTTGCTTGAGTGAAAATCTAACGAATCCATACCTAATATCTTAAGTTATTTAGTTTTTTAGTTATTATTAAGCCAAAACCAAACAATGTCAGGTTGTGCCACGCTCTGCTGTCTTAAAGAAAATTAAAAACCAAATAAACCAACCTCTTTTTTCTTCAATATAACCTTTTTTTGCAAAACTTTCACAGCATAGAATTTTCCATCTGCTTTGAGTTTTGCCAGGAGTACCTGCAATCAACAAATCATTTTAAGCCTCTTTACTTCATTTGGTTTTCTGTAGGTCAATTTTACAAATCATTCATGCCATTCTGACCCACGGAAATTGTCATCAATGTAACCTTAGTACACTACCTTTTAAAGTGTTAATGATTTGTGAAGTCATGGTACATTCTTAATCTGATAGTGGCATAAGGCGTGTCTCACCTTCCCAAATGTTCCCTTTCCAATCACTGCCAGAAAGTCAAAGTCAGTAGGTTTGGCACTAAAAACACACAGGCCAACAACATATATTTGACCATTATTATTATAACATTGCATTGCGTATCATGATGTTAATGCATTAACACAATACATCCATCAGTTTATGTTCATTCACACCAATCATTACATAGTAAAAATTATGACAAAAAAACAGTGGTATCTTACTGAGGATTGCCAGAGACACCCAGATTGACATTCCCTGATGACGAAGATAATTCCTGAAGAAAACAACGTGTATGAAACTAAAACAAAGCAACGCTATCATAAGTAAATCCCAGTAAAACAGCTTACTTGATTATAATGTGCCATCTTCTGTTCCTATTGTGTTTCGCTGGAGAGAGTGACAGTCGTACCTTTCCAGAAATGCGAGAGCAAAGTTTTGAAGTGACCTCTTGCTCTGAGCTCTTATGCTGGTCTGAATGTTGATGTATCACAGAAGAACTGGATGTTCAGGTTTATGAAACAGACCCATGAAGGACATTTGGAAACTCAGCATGAAACGGTTTACACAGTAAATACAACTTTGCAAAAGGGCTATGAATAACGATGATGTTATCTTGTGTACAGTAACAACTAAATATAGCGCATTGTCACACGAAGGAATATTTATTAAGCCAATTGGGCACAATTGTTTTCTTGTCAATATATTGAAAGTTTAAAAGAACATGTTTGGTTAAATGGAATATCTGTCTATATAATTTGGCGAAGTTTGTAGCTCTTCTGTAATTGTTGTGAAAATAAACTGTATAACACTCCACCCAGTTTGTGCTTCTGGCTGTTCCTCAGAAACGGTTGCAAAATATGGGTGACAGAGCCATCTCATCTTATGCTCTTGATATAAGTAACACAAAACTGACATGTAAAGAAAAAATGCTTTGAAAAGAAACTATTTCGTCTATTTTTGTCTGAGCACTCTGTGAATTAAAGTTAATACATGACATCATGTTTTGGATTTGCCCTTGTAAAACTTAATTTTTAATCATTTTCCAAAAATATATTTACATGCAGAAATTTTACATTAATATTTATAGCATTTTTTAAACCAAGAACTTAAACAACAACACAGAAAAACATAGACACAGAAAACTTCGAATGCTATAATTCGCTTATAAGTGGCAATTAGTAACTTGAATTCTTTATAAGGAAAAAAAGTAGCTCACCTGTCTTTCTGTTGCTTGCATTAAATATAGTTTTGCATCATTTCTGCCCTTGTCTCAGAAAGGTTTCTTCATGCAGCAGATCTTGCTGGTTATTTGGCCAAAGGCCCAAGTGAATGATCAACTAATGTGTGCATAACACAAGATATGAAAGCACGTGTTTGAGAGAGCCAGAAAGACAAAAACATCACTGTGTTTATGTGTTTGTAAAAAAAAAGGTGAGAGGGTTTATTAATATCATAAATATATTTAACAAAAAAATAGAACCAACTAGATATATATTTTTTTAATTTTAAAAGCTTTTTGTGAATACGAAGAGTGAGCACATTGTCTCATTTCTCAAACATAACTGACTGTGTTAACATGTTAATCCTTCGTGTTAAAGTGATAATTCACTCCAAAAAACTTTTATTGTTTATTCGTTCTCTTGTCATTATAAACTTGAAACTGTAAAACCAATGAAACCGAAAGAGTACCCGACATTCTTTAAAATATATTCTTTTGCATTCTGCAGAAGAAAGTCATTCAGGATTAAAACGACAAGAGGGTGATGACTGAAGACACGCTTTTTATTTTTGGGTGAACTACCACTTTAAGAAAGAAGCTGGAGCCTGAAGACAGAGGCGGTGCCAGCCATAGTAAAGTATACTCTCAGAGTAAACTCTCAGAGTATTATCAGTTGCTACATGAGTTTGCTTCAGTAGCAAATCCCGGACCACCCTGGAGGCTTACCGTCCTGTTACAGTCCTTTCTGCTTCCCAGTGTTTTATTGGCCACTCCACGTTCCATCAGCCCACACCATCCTCACCACGACACCATAAAGACACAAAGTTTGTCTGGTCTGTTACTTGTGTATTTATTCACATTGTGATATCTTATATTAAAGATACTGTTTGTGGATACTCCTATGTCTGGGTAGATGGGTAGTGCAAGAAAGCAAAACACAACCAAAAAGCATGAAGTTAAAGATATATTTCACCCAATTCTGTCATCATTTCCTCACCCTTTTTCAAATCATCATCATTTCTAAAAAATACTTATAACCGAATTGTTCTTAGACACCCTTAAATACCATGAAACTTTTCTGTTGAACACAAAATTAGATATTTCGAAAAATGTCAGAAACCCTGAAATTCAAGTGTTCTTCTGAAAATCCTGTTTCCCTTTCTGTCGGTCTCTCGACGTTGTGTCGAAGAACGACAGTATGGGGTTCGCTCTTGAGAACCAATCGACTCTGACTTTGTTTAAAAGGCCAATGAAATTTGGCGAATGAAATTTGCATGCCATGCCCCGCCCCGGACATCCGGGTATAAAAGGGGAGACGGCGTGCTCATTCATTACCTTTTGTTCTTCGGAACCTGGCGGATGACTTCGAGTCTGAAGCAAGAATCGACTTCTGGCGATCATCTTCCTGCTGGTGTCACGACGCGGTTTGCAGCGGACTGTCCATCTTCGACTCCCCTGAGCGTCCAGCAGAAGACAGAGAGTGTCTTCTCTTTCTTAAAAGAGCAATTTCTAAACAGCGTGTTGCCTCATGGCGCATAGCTGTTCCCTTGGTTGCGGCAAGCTTGTCCTAGATGGGGACACCCATGATGTCTGCCTCGTGTGTTTGGGTCTCCAACACGCTGAGGCGGCATTTATGGGACCGACCTGCCCGCATTGCGAGCAGATGTCGATCAAGACGTTGCGGTCAAGGGTGGCTTCTTTCCTTGGAGAGCGAGCCACCATTTCGTCAGCTCCCTGTGGATCGTTGGCTGCGGCTACGGCACGGTCGGCGGTCTCGAGGAGCAGCGTCCGTGATTACGAGGGCTCTATGGATGTCACCCCGTCAGCCTCTGGCTCGCGGAGCATCTATACCTCGGCACGCTCGTCTACCCCATCAGTGAGAGACGGTACGCCGTCTCTCGCTTCCCCCCGGGATGAGGACGAGCTATCTGTCGCAGCATCGGAGGGTGACCTGCTAGCCTCGGATTCGGAGGACATCCTGGAGCTTCCGCCTCCGGCGGGTAAGTCCCGGGATGATCCGGATCCTGAGATGGCGGCCATGCTTTCCCGGGCCGCCGCGAGCATTGGGCTTCAGTGTACGGCCCCGCCGTCACCCCAACGTTCGCGGCTGGACGCATGGTACCTGGGATCCGAGCCGGGTTCAAAGCCACGCCCGATCCCGGTGCCATTCTTTCCGGAAGTGCACGAAGAGATTACGAAGTCGTGGAATGCGCCGTTCTCGGCACGTACACGGCAGACGGGCTCTTCCACCCTCACTTCCCTCGATGGGGGGGCAGCAAGGGGTTACGTTGACATACCCCAGGTGGAGCGGTGCACTTGTGCCCTCAGACCGCTTCTACCTGGAGGGGTCAGTCGAAACTTCCATCCAAGGCGTGTAAGATCTCTTCGACCCTCGGGTCGAGAGCTTACGCTGCCGCTGGACAGGCTGCTTCCTCGCTCCATGCCATGGCCATCCTGCAGGTCCACCAGGCCAAGGCTCTTAAGGAGCTAGACGAGGGAAGTTCTGACCTCGCAGTTCTGCAGGAGCTGCGCACTGCGACTGACCTGGCCCTTCGGGCCACTAAGGTTACGGCGCGTGCCCTGGGTCGGACGATGTCCACTTTGGTGGTCCAAGAGAGACACCTCTGGCTGAACCTTGCGCAAATGCGTGAGGCCGAGAAAGCCCGCTTTCTCGATGCCCCCATTGCGCAGGGTGGGTTGTTTGGAGACACGGTGGAGAGCTTCTCTCAGCAGTTTTCCGCCGTGCAGAAGCAGACGGAGGCTATCAAGCATATCCTCCCTCGCCGCAGCCAGGCCGCCCCCGTGCCGTCTAGGCTCCGTGCATCGTCTGCTCCCAAACGGCCTCGCCCCTCCCAACCGACCACTCCGGTTGTATCTCCCCCTGAGGCGGCGACCCAGAGATCGGCGACCCGGAGGAGAGCGACTCCTCCCAGTCAGCAACCACCCCGCAGGAAGCGCGGGAAGCGGTCCTGACGGGAGGCAACCAGCGGAGGAGACACCACCATGCCCGGCCCAGGACATTCGATCTCCAAAGTGGCCGGTGCGGGATGGTCCTGCCACGTCCCAACTCATGCCGGGCCCTTTTCAGGGCCTGGCGCCCACTTCCTCTCAAAAAGGGCTGTTTCCTCCTCTGGTCTTAAAACTCAACCGTTATCACTCTCCGAGCGACGGTGTACGGTTGCAAGACGTTTCGTCAGTCCGACCCGACGTTGCGTCAACCCGACCCAACATTGCGTCACGACTAGACGTTGCGTCACATCGGCGGAATTGCAGTCAGACACACTCTCAAATAGACGGTGTGCTACACTGCAAATCCCACAGGCAGGTAAGTACTCGGGACAGCAAGCCCCTAGGGGATCCGTCCCCAGGCAGAGCGGCTGTCCTGAGAGCCACAGAACCCCCCTCCATGGAGATGGTGAAGGAGATCGTTCCTCTGGTCCCGCTGGCCCAACGACTGCACGCATGGTCCATGCTAGGCAGACCGGGACGGTGGCTAGACCGAACGATCCGTCTCGGCTATGCGATCCAGTTCGCCAGACACCCTCCCAAATTTCGGGGAATCCTTCATACCTCGGTACGAGGGAAGGATTCCGCCGTTCTTCGGGCAGAGGTGGCGACTCTTTTGGCAAAAGAAGCGATCGAACCCGTTCCCATGGCCGAGATGTCGTCGGGCTTCTACAGCCCGTACTTCATTGTCCCCAAGAGAGGTGGAGGGCTGCGCCCAATTCTGGACCTGCGTTCACTGAACAGGTGTCTATACAGACTTCCGTTCAGAATGCTAACACAGAAGCGCATCCTCGAGTCTGTCAGACACGAGGATTGGTTCGTGGCGATCGACCTGAAGGACGCGTACTTTCACGTCTCGATACTTCCTCGGCATAGACCGTTCCTACGGTTCGCCTTCGAAGGTCGGGCGTACCAGTACAAAGTCCTGCCCTTCGGGCTGTCCCTATCTCCCCGCGTCTTCACGAAAGTCGCGGAAGCCGCACTATCCCCCCTCAGAGAGCGGGGCGTGCGTGTACTAAACTATCTCGACGACTGGCTCATCTTGGCTCACTCGCGAGATCTAGTATGTACACACAGGGACATGGAGCTTCAGCACCTAAACCGATTGGGTTTACAGGTCAACCGGGAGAAGAGCAAGCTCGCCCCAGTGCAGAGCATCTCTTATCTCGGTATGGAACTAGACTCTGTCACCATGTTTGCACGACTCACGGAGGAGCGTGCTCAAGCCTTGCTGCGAAGCCTGAGCAAGCTCAGGCGTCCAGTGGTCTCCCTGAAATATTTTCAGAGGCTCCTGGGGCATATGGCATCCACGACTGGGGTTATCCCACTCGGGTTGATGCACATGCGACCACTTCAGCATTGGCTTCAGAGTCGGGTTCCGAGGAGCGCGTGGCGCACAGGCACCAGGCGGATTGCCATCACGCCTCAGTGTCGGAGCACCCTGGCCCCATGGTCCTCCAGGACCTTTTTACGAGCGGGAGTACCCCTCGGACAGGTTTCGAGGCGCGTTGTGGTGACAACGGACGCCTCCCTGTTGGGCTGGGGAGCAGTGTGCAACGGGCATACAGCTTCGGGTCAATGGACGGGTCCCCGACTGTACTGGCATATCAATTGCCTGGAGTTGTTAGCAGTCATGCTCGCCCTCAGGAGGTTTCTACCTCTAGTGAGAGGCAAGCATGTGCTGATCCGCTCCGACAGCAGGGCCGCGATAGCGTACATCAACCGCCAAGGCGGGATGCGCTCGCGCCGCTTGTCACAACTTGCCCGACGCCTCCTCCTCTGGAGACAGCAGAAAATAAGATCTCTGCGAGCTGTATTTCTCCCAGGCTACCTGAACCAGACAGCCGACGCGCTCTCTCGTCAGACGCCGCCTCGAGGAGAATGGCGACTCCATCCTGGGACGATCCGGCTGATATGGGAACTGTTTGGTCAGGCACAGGTGGACCTGTTTGCCTCGCCAGACAACACCCATTGCCCCCTGTGGTACTCCTTGACCGAGGGCTCCCTCGGCACGGATGCCCTAGCGCACAGCTGGCCCCGGGACAAGTGGAAGTACGCCTTCCCCCCAGTGAGCCTTCTTGCACAGGTCCTGTGCAAGGTCAGGGTCGAGGAACACCAGGTCCTGTTAATTGCGCCATACTGGCCCAACCAGGCTTGGTTCGCAGAGCTAATACCTCTAGCGATAGCTCCCCCCTGGCCCATTCCCCTGCGGAAGGACCTTCTGTCCCAGGGGAAGGGTACGGTATGGCACCCGCGACCAGACCTCTGGAATCTCCATGTCTGGTCCCTGGACGGGACGAGGAGATCCTGAACGAATTGCCTCCGACGGTGGCGGACACAATTGTTCAGGCGAGGGCACCAACCACGAGGCGTTTATACGCTGCAAAGTGGCGCATCTTCTCGTCCTGGTGCTCTTCACACGGTGAAGAACCCGGAGCATGTGCGATCAGTGCAGTGCTGTCCTTTCTCCAGGAGAAACTAGAGGACAACCTTTCGCCTTCTACGCTCAGGGTATATGTTGCCGCGATTGCCGCACACCATGAGCTGGTGGAGGGTAAGTCTCTCGGACAGCACAGCCTGGTCACAAGGTTCCTCAGGGGTGCGAGGCGGGTTAATCCCCCGCGTCCGCGCTCCATACCCTCTTGGGATCTCGATGTGGTCCTAGCGGGCCTTTCCGAGACTCCTTTCGAGCCCCTAGTAGAGTCTGACCTTCCTCGTCTCACGGGGAAGACAGCACTCCTAGTAGCGCTCGCCTCTATCAAGAGGGTAGGGGACCTACATGCACTCTCCATGTCCGACGAGTGCCTACAGTTCGGACCGAATAACTCTCACGTTATCCTGAGACCCCGACCCGGCTACGTGCCCAAAGTTCCTACCACCCCCTTTCGGGATCAGGTAGTGAACCTGCAGGCGCTCCCCACGGGGGAGGAAGACCCAACTCCTTCAGTGCTGTGTCCGGTACGAGCGTTACGCTTCTACCTGGAACGCACGCAGAGCTTCAGGAGCTCTGAGCAGCTTTTTGTCTGTTATGGAGGTCAGCAAAGAGGGAGAGCTGTCTCCAAACAGAGATTGGCACACTGGATCGTGGATGCCATTTCCATGGCTTACCGATGCCAGAACCTGCCATGCCCGCTCGCAGTGAGGGCTCACTCTACTAGGGGTGTTGCCTCCTCACGGGCTTTGGCTCAGGGCGCCTCTCTGGCAGACATCTGCACAGCTGCGGGTTGGGCTACGTCCAACACCTTTGCAAGGTTTTATAACCTCAGGGTGGAACCAGTATCAGCTCGGGTTTTACGCAGGTAGAACTAGCCACTGGCCGGGCGTACGCCTGCGAAAGAGCCTTCTTCCCTTTTCAGGTGAGTTCAGTGCTCTAATCTACCTCTCTACTTCCCCTACGGGTGAGTATAGGTAACCTAATTCCATCACTCAGCACCTCCATGGTAACAGGCCGGGCGGAGCGGACCTTGTAACCAGGCTGAACATTGGAGTGAGCTGCCCTTTTCAGGTGAGCCCCTTTCTTCAGCCAGTGCTCCCCCCTCAGGGGTGGCCCCGTACGATGTAATTCCTTCACCAGAATTCCCCCATTAGGTGAATGTGTGATCTCCCTCACGTGGTGCTCCCAAAATACAGGTAGCAATGCACACTAATTTTTCCATGAGTTCTGCCCTTATCAGGTGAGAACATTGGTACATCTCCACATGTTAACCTCCCTACGGTAGGATGTGGCCTCCGTAACGCACTCCCTCCTTGAAGGGGCCGCGTTTCCCAGTGCAGTTCACGGTCGGGCGGCTATCTCACTGTAGAGATAGGAAGGCCGTCGCCCGTGGAGACCGGTGGTAAGTTACCTCTCACCTTTTTGTCAAAAAGCTCTGGGACGTGTTACCATTTCCACACTGGAAGGTTACGCTCTCGCGTAGAAGCACAGACCATTGGACCCGCTCGAGCCTGTCAGGGTCGCTCCGCTAGAGATCGTGACGCAGCACAGCGCCGTGGCGTGTTACATAGGAACCCCATACTGTCGTTCTTCGACACAACGTCGAGAGACAGACAGAAAGGGAACGTCTAGGTTACTATTGTAACCCCGGTTCCCTGATGGAGGGAACGAGATGTTGTGTCCTTTCGTGCCACGTCGCTGTGCTGCTCGCTGCAGCGATCGTGAGTCATCCTTACGTTCCTCAGCACAAAAGGTAATGAATGAGCACGCCGTCTCCCCTTTTATACCCGGATGTCCGGGGCGGGGCATGGCATGCAAATTTCATTCGCCAAATTTCATTGGCCTTTTAAACAAAGTCAGAGTCGATTGGTTCTCAAGAGCGAACCCCATACTGTCGTTCTTCGACACAACGTCTCGTTCCCTCCATCAGGGAACCGGGGTTACAATAGTAACCTAGACGTTTCCTACTATGATAGACAATGGGTTGCAATATATATTCAGGCACAAGAATTTGCCCATATATCCTTCTCTGTGTTTAACCAAACAAAGACATTTAAACAGATTAGGACTACTACAGTGAGTTCATCATTACAATATTTTTGAGTGAACTTTCACTTGAAATAAAATGAGAACAGACGCTTTTAAATCAATGTTGTGGATCAGTACATTTTTCTTTTGATTACAGCTTAAGGTAAAATAGGCTTTTAAACACACTCATGCCTGTCATGTGTTCAAATGCACATGTTCATGCATTTAACAATAAAACTGTATCTTATACCTGAGCATCAATCAAAAATACTAAATATACTTAATAAAACCTCTGAATGACAGTAACAGTTTAGAGAGACTCATTCAAATTAGGCCCTAAAATCCACATTTCTGCACAGTTGGTGATCAACCCGCATCATGCCAATACCATATAAAGAAAGTACTTCAAACCTTGTTTTTAATGAATGTGATAAAGCCCAACTGAACTATTTTAATTCTTCATTAACCTAGTAATGAAACTAAACAAAATATGTCCTTTGAAATAATACGAGTATAATGGCTGCCACCGTAGCAAATCTTGTGTTATTGAGAGTTAAAAACACATCTTCAGGTAAAAGGGATTCAGTCGGGCTCGGGCCGAGAATTTTGATTGGCTGTCGGGAAAAGGGACCTAAGCATCTCGGGCCAGGGCTCAGGCTTAAATTTGAGACCCGTGCAGGGCTCTTTCACTGAAAGGTCAACAGGAGTCAGAACTGTTCCAATACCAATATTCCTCAAAATATTTGTAATGTTCTGTAAAAAGCTTACTTTATTTCTTTATTTTGAATATTCATAAATGAAAACATTCACACTACTGACTGTCTGACAATGAAAGAAAACTTACAGACTGTGAGTTTGAGTGTCAGGGTGTCTTTGTAAAATTTAAATGGTTAAAATTGCTCCACTTTTTAATAATCATTGATTAAATAATGCTTCACACGCGCGAATGTTTGTACTGAACTGTTCTGTAACGATATTTCCAAGAATGTGAGAGCAAAACCAAAAGCACATTGTCCTAGACATGTCTTCAGTATCACCCACAACACTATAATGGCTTACAGTAGAAGAAATACCAAAAACGCCCTGTAGTTTGGATTATGTTTATGAAGGATGAAATAACTGAAAATGTGAGCTGAAGGTTGAATTTGGGCAGATAGTGAGAGAAATAATGAATACTCATATATTCTTTCAAATATAAATGTACACAGTTTAGGGCATACAGTATGTCATCTAAAAACAAAGACTACAGCTTACTACAGATACAAATAAAGTTCTTATGGGTAATAAAGTTCTTACAGAACTTACACTTTTTATTGGAACTTTCCTCTAGATATAAATATTAGTGATAAGAGAAAAGATGAAATATACTCATTTGCTCTCTGTTTTTAGCTGTCATCTCTAATTGAAATTAATACTTGTTATGTGAATACTGACATGAGCAAAGAAAACAATGACAGATATCAAATGAGTATTTAAAAGAGTACTTACTCTTTTAAGGATTGATGCATCATCATCATGACATCATCATCATCATCATCATCATCATCATCATCAACATCATCATGACATCATCATCATCATCATCATCATGACATCATCATCATCATCACCATCCTCACCATCCTCATCATCATCATCATCAACATCATCAACATCATCATCATCATCATCATCATCATCATCATCATCATCATCATCATCATCATGACATCATCATCCTCATCATGACATCATCATCATCATCATCATCCGAATCATCATCATCATCCGAATCATCATCATCATCATCACATCATCATCACCTTCATCATCATCATCTTCCTCAACATCATCATCATCGTTATCATCATCATCATCATCATCATCATCATCATCATCATCATCATCATCCTCCTCATCCTCATCCTCATCCTCAACATCCTCATCCTCAACATCATCATCATCATCATCATACTCAACATCCTCATCATCATCCTCAACATCATCCTCAACATCATCATCATCATCATCATCATCATCATCATCATCATCATCATCCTCAACATATTAATCATCATCATCACCATCTTCATCATCATCATCATCATCATCATCATCATCATCATCATCCTCAACCTCAACATCATCATCATCATCATCATCATCATCATCATCATCATCATCAACATCATCATCATCATCATCATCATCCTCATCATCATCATCCTCAACATCATCATCATCATCATCCTTATCCTCAACATACTCAACATCATCCTCATCCTCATCCTCAACATCATCATCCTCAACCTCAACATCATCATCATCATCATCATCATCATCATCATCATCATCACCATCATCATCATCATCATCATCATCACCATCCTCATCATCATCATCATCACCATCATCACCATCATCATCATCATCATCATCACCATCATCACCATCATCAACATCATCATCATCATCAACATCATCATCATCATCATCATCATCATCATCATCATCATCATCATCATCATCATCATCATCATCATCACCATCCTCATCATCATCATCATCATCATCATCATCATCCTCATCATCATCATCACCATCATCATCATCATCATCATCATCATCATCATCATCAACATCATCATGACATCATGACATCATCATCATCATCATCATCATCATGATGAAGAACTGATGAGATCAGATGCAAAGGTTTATCCTGCAAGGATTGAAACTTCTCCAGTGAGTTCACCTGTAGAGACAGCAAAATAAACACAGATCTAATCTTGCAAATCTGGAACACATTTTTAGAAATATCTTTTTAGTAAAAGACATGAAATGTTTGCTCTTTGCTGGCCTCTTTAGGATTCTCCTCAGTGTTTCCTCAAGACTCAGTGACAAAATCCTGACATCATGTGTTTAGAAAACAAGTCAATGTCAGAATTTCGACAAAACGTCACATTTCTCTCTTTTGGGTACCATAAAAATACTATAATACAGTGTAATAAATTGTAGTATAATATAGTATGGTAATTCTTTATATTCTGTGATTTATTAAAGGTGGTCTATTGGATTTTTATTGCAGAAAATATGACATTGCTGTTGAAACTGTGTGTTAATGCAAGAAAAGAGTTTATTATAGTCTACTGTTAATTGTTAAATGACATTATAATGTTTGACGTCATTACTACAGATACAATAGAGAACCAGTCGAGAGGAAACTTCCGCTAGAGGTTCTCAAACACCGGAAGTGACGCACATCACAGGTCTCGCGACACTCTAACCAGATGTGATTTCTAATCAACGATTTTTTTACTTGAATCAAAATATAATATTTTATTTTTATAAAACCAAGTAGAAATTCACGACAGAAGTGTAAAAATGTGTAATGTTGACATGTATATAATATTGCTATATTTCACAGTAATATTATGTAATGTAAACAGAAGTGTTGCTATAGTAACGCGTCTCCTTTGATCACGTGTTGTGTCGGGGTCTATATAAGGCGCTGCAGCTCACAGTTGTTGCCTTTCACCTCTCGGCTTTTCTCCCGCGCTTTTCTTTCTGCGATTTGCTGCCGGCTCTTCTGATCGTGATTCAAGGCGTTGAGACCAGAGGAGAGACCTTTTAGGAAACTTCTTTGTTGACTCCCCCTGATTGAGCGATCGATCGATCAGTCTTACAGTACAGTCTGCTGGTTTCTGCTGGTTTACAAGTGTTCTCAAGTGAAGGCACAAAACGACTGGATTGAATTCTACCTTTGGTTTGTGTTCACCTGTTGTCGTCCACATGGCCGAAGCTTTGGATGATTTCATGGATTTTCAGCCCATCGTGTCATGGGCTGATTTCATGGAGGAACCACAAGCTGAGGATGAGGATTTCCTCATGGACTTTTCACCTTGGGCTGTCATGGATGTGACTGTTGAGGCCCAACATCTCCAAGTCTTACCTCACGAGATAGAAGAAGAGATGGGTGAGTTAGACATTGTGTACTCCTACAAACTATCTCTATATGACAAACTCAAACGTTATCCGCTTGTCAAGATGCCTGAGAAAAGCCTTGAAAACTTTCATTTGTTGTAACAGCCGTAAAGTTCAGAAGATCATTTCTTGTCCGTTCTTTCTTTCTCCAGATTTATCCGAGAGTGGACAGAATCTGGACACTGACTCCAGCATGGATGAGTTATGCAGGATGCTGGAGGCAGTTCATCTGTACACTGAGCCCCTGATCACACCGCCTCCTGATCCGCTTCCTCCTCATCCTGCTCCTCCTCCTCATCCTGCTCCTCATCCATCTCCTGCTCCTCACCCATCTCCTCCTCCTGCTCCTCAGTGAGTTTAACAAATTGACTCAGTTTATAAGAGCTTGACTTACTTCAATCACTTTTTCTTGTATTTTAGACCTCAGTCTACGGTAGATCCAAACTCACTGGAGGCGATGATAGAGAGAAGGAAAAAGAGGAGAGCGATGAAAAGGATAAGTAAGTTATTGCAATATATTCCAGACTGACAAACTCTATAAATGCTATTTATTTGACAAAATTATTTTAAGGATCTTAGATAGAGCTTCATGATTCTCAATGTGTTTGTTTATTGAATATTTAAAGTTAAATAATCGGATTATTAGATCTGTCATTTATTTACTTTGATTTGTTTTTAACAGCTTTATCACAGAGGGGAAAGAAACTGGATGTGGATCCCACAGTCACACCAGCTCCATCTCCTCCTGCTCCTCCTCCTCCTCCTGCTCCTCAGTGAGTTGAACAAATTGTCTCAGTTTATAAGAGCTTGGCTGTTATCAATACTTCAATCACTTTTTCTTGTATTTTAGACCTCAGTCTCCAGTGGATCCGAACTCACTGGAGGCGATGATAGAAAGAAGGAAAAAGAGGAGAGCGATGAAAAGGATAAGTAAGTTATTGCAATATATTTCTGGCCAACACTATAAACTATTGTGTAAGTGATTTATAAAAGTTAAAGGTTAAATCATTGGATTATAAGATGTGTAATTTCTGTGCTTTGGTTTGTTTTTAACAGCTTTATCACAGATGGGAAAGAAACTGGATGTGGATCCCCCAGTCACACCAGCTCCATCTCCTCCTCCTCCTGCTCCTCAGTGAGTTTAACAAATTGACTCAGTTTATAAGAGCTTGACTGTTATCAATACTTCAATCACTTTTTCTTGTATTTTAGACCTCAGTCTCCAGTGGATCCAAACTCACTGGAGGCGATGATAGAGAGAAGGAACAAGAGGAGAGCGATGGAAAGGATAAGTAAGTTATTGCAATATATTTCAGACTGAGCAACACTATAAATGCTATTTTATTAAGAAAAGATATTTTGAGGATCTTAGATCGAGCTTCATGATTCTCAATGTGTAACTGTATTTAATATTTAAAGTTAAATCATTGGATTATCAGATGTGTCATTTATTACTTTCTTTCTCCAGATTTATCCGAGAGTGGCCAGAATCCGGACACTGACTCCAGCATGGATGAGTTATGCAGGATGCTGGAAGCAGTTCATCTGTACACTGAGCCCCTGATCACACCGCCTCCTGATCCGCTTCCTCCTCCTCCTGCTCATCCTCCTCCTCCTCCTCATCCTCCTCCTCATCCATCTCCTGCTCCTCATCCTGCTCCTCATCCTGCTCCTCATCCTGCTCCTCATCCTGCTCCTCATCCTGCTCCTCCTCCTGCTCCTCAGTGAGTTGAACAAATTTACTCCGAATGTTTTGCTCACTTTACCATACTTCAATCACTTTTTCTTGTATTTTAGACCTCAGTCTCCGGTAGATCCGAACTCGCTGGAGGCGATGATAGAAAGGAGGAAAAAGAGGAGAGCGATGAAAAGGATGAGTAAGTTAATGCAATATATATCTGTCCAACACTATATGCTATTATGTAAGTGAATTATAAAAGTTAAATGTTAAATCATTGGATTATAAGATGTGTAATTTCTGTACTTTGAAATGTTTTAACAGCTTTATCACAGAGGGGAAAGAAACTGGATGTGGATCCCCCAGTCACACCAGCTCCATCTCCTCCTCCTCCTGCTCCTCAGTGAGTTTAACAAATTGACTCAGTTTATAAGAGCTTGACTGTTATCAATACTTCAATCACTTTTTCTTGTATATTAGACCTCAGTCTCCAGTAGATCCCAACTCACTGGAGGCGATGATAGAAAGGAGGAAAATGAGGAGAGCGATGGAAAGGATAAGTAAGTTATTGCAATACATTTCAGACTGAGCAACACTATAAATGCTATTTATTAAGAAAAGATATTTTGAGGATCTCCGGTCGGGCTTCTTGATTCTCAATGTGTTACTGTATTGAATATTTAAAGTTAAATAATTGGATTATCAGATGTCATTTATGTACTTTGAAATGTTTTCAACAGCTTTATCACAGAGGGGAAAGAAACTGAATGTTGATCCGGCTCCTCCTGCTCCTGTATTTCAGTGAGTTTAACAAACTCTGAACAACAATTACATTTTTGCTAAAATGTAAACTTTTTCATGTATTTTTAGACAGTGCTACTCTGGATTCACTTGGAGATTTCCTGAAAATCTTATGGCTGTGTTTGGTAAGTTGGGTTACATTTTGATCTTTGTTTCAATGCTCTTTATTGTTTAAAGTGTAAATCCTAGTTTTTCCATGTCTATCTTTGAAGAGAAACTTGTGTTTTTACAGCTTCTGCACCGAAAATATTTGGTGGATAATGCATTGCCCCAAAGCCTCGAAACCTGCTCAAGAACTTCAGTGAGTTCAACAAATTGAGAACACGAAACGTTAAGAGCCTCAGTTTTAAACGTGTTGTTTATTACGATTGTACTGAATTGTGTTTCTTTTATTTGCAGCTAAATGCACAAGAAGCAACAGATATGAAGACTGAAGATCAAAGTCAACAGCAAAAATAAAAACTACAAAATTAAACCCTGAAAGAACTTAATCCTGTGACGGAATCTTTAAATGAATGTGATGGTTCTGCTAAAATGATTATTATAGTCTTCATTTACTCACAGTCTTGTGTATTAATCTTTCACAGAACACAAAAGATTTTGAAAAAAGGTGGTCACTAAAAAAACATTTTCACCTGTTCACTTCTTAGGTGTGAACACAAAACAAATGAAACTGAAAAATAACCAGTTACCAACATTCTTCAAAATATCATGTTTGGTGTTCTGTGGAAGGAAAAACTCATTCGGGGGAGTAAATGAGACAATTTTTATTTTTAAGTGATATATCTCTTTATGACAGCCGCTTGAAAAGTGGATAAAAGCTGGAAAGACTTTGAAACTGCGATGTACAGCAGGACATGAACTGTTTAAACAAGTTTATGGCATTAACCATAAGCAGACATTGTCATATTGTGTCACTTTTCGATATGTGAGCGGTCTGTACACTAAAACACTTTTCTTGTTTTCACATCTCATCCTCGGGACATCGGATTCTGAGCCGGATCTCAACTCGTCTGTCACATTCAACAGCTGAAGTCTGCGTAAACCAGAAGGTAATAAAAGTCTGCAATGATGTCTGGTTTTTATTCTTTAGTATTTTTTTTATATTTATTTCTTTCAGTTTCTATCAAGTGAAATGTTATTTATTTTCGCAACATTTGATTATTATTAATAATATTGTTATTTATAGTAAATAAACGTGCCTTGCTGTCTCTGGAGCCGGTGAGATTAAAGGAGGGGTCGGGTTCTGGACGGATGCTGGAAGTGATGGTATAAGAAAACACTTAAGTAGACAACTGCTCAGATACTTAAACGTTTTTATTAAAGTTCTATACTATACTGATAGCTCAGATATCTACATTCATTATATCCATTTAAGTTTTAATGTTTTTTTTGTTGTTGTTGTTGAATACTCCAGTCAAGTAAACACTATTTACAGTAATGCCACATTAATTACGGTGTAAATTTCTCATGAACATTCAAATAAACATATTTTATATTCTATAAAGATGTGTCGGATCTTCATTTGGGTAAAAAGATCTTTAGTATGAATGTTGAGCCAACACAAGTTGAAATGTTCATAGTCTTCTGAGAGACAGTTATTGACAGATAGTTGAAATGAACAGGATAGGCTGAAATGTGTTGTTTGTGGTGTTTGTCAATCAATAAATGCATTTTTATACAATATTTATATAACAGGAAAACACATTTCTATAGTATTTATATGTGGGTTTAACAAAAATTCTACTATAAAAATATATTTACATTTTGTTTACATGTAAAGTCACCCTTAAGCAACACATTTTGTAATGTAACTGTACCGCACATAAATATATACACACACATACATGATCCGAAATGTGACCTCACTTCCTGATTCTGATACAAAGTCCCAGTTTTTTCTCTTCACATGTTGCTCTTTTTCTTACATTGATGTACAGAAAGACAATACAACTCTGTAACTGTTTTAAGTGTATGTGTGTGTTTAAGTAAATAAAAAACTTTAGTTTTCACTTTCCAAATAATCTTCTTGGAGAATCATAGTTTTAATTGTTTGTCAAATGAGCTTTTCTGTTTTTATCCGACATCTCAAAAGCATTTAGAGGATGGATTTACAGTCAAGAAACAAGAAATAGACCAGATGCTGTTCTTGAAGAGCTTCTGAATATAAAACACTGTAGCAAATTATTAATTCATCATATTATGTTAAACTAAATACACAAACTAAATACACAAACTAATTCTTGCACCAACCACATTGTTTAAAATCAACCAACACTGTAAAAAATAAATACCAAAAAGTCAAAAGTTGCATTTAAAGTGACAGACATCTGTGGTACCCTTTCACTAGAATTGAATGGAACAAAACCACAAAGTAGAGCGTTTCAGGGGCGACCAATTTTGGCTCCTGGGCCCGACTAAGGGTTTGGGTTTGTAAGTCATTGTTAAAATGCGGGCCAGGCCTTGGGCATTTTATGGTGCCATGCTTAAATGTTTTGATGATCTGAATTTAAGTTGAACAGTATGAAATGTGCAATCTTTCTTAACACAGTAGATTATTATAATTTTGTGTTTGTGCATGTGTTGTGCACATCCGCATATGACATTAAATAAAATAAGAACAGACGCTTTCAAATTACAGGCACATGATCAATACTTTTTTCTTTTGATGACAGATAAAATAGGTATTTAAATCAAACATTTATTGACTTTGATGAACTGAGAGATATTTACAATACATTATTAACATTTCCAAAAGACAACACATTGTAGTTTTAAGATAGAAACATTTAAAAAAGACTTGACCTCTGTTAGGACAACAGAACCTGCTACAGGTTTCAAATCCTATAATTGAAATGTAACACATTGACCGGACAATGCAAACCATATCATTAAAACATCTTTTTTTACTATTATCTCGTGTAACACCATGATGTAATGGGTACTTTAAAATGTAACTGAAGGAGAACATGATCTGTGATCCCTGAACAATACTCGTTTTGTTTCCTCTGGTAGCTTCTCATATAAAGTTCATGAACATTTACAGGGATCCAAGAAGTAGCACCAAATCAACTGATCTGAAATATCCGTCCATCAGTTTCACTTGTGTGACTACACCAAACAGAGAACTAACAAGTCCACAACTCCATATCTGACAAGTTAGTTTAATTTTTCTTATAGAGAATGAAATTTTTACATTAAAATAAAGAATCATCAAAGCATTGCAGGACCAAACCTGCAAACATAATTATTTAAATTGCTAAATAAATGAATAATTATAATAATTAAAATTACACTTAAAAATAAAGAACCGTTTTTTCTAAATGGTTCCATAAGGAACATTTAATTTCTGAATAACCTGTGAAGTTAGGTTCTTCAGATTATAAAAAGGTAGGAATGTGATGATTCTTTGATTAAATGAATTTTTGTGGAACCAAAAATTGTTTTTTATAGTATCTCTGTAAGGAACCCTTTGAGTACCTTCATTTTTAAGGTATATAAGAATATTCACAAATACACAAGGACTATAAAACATCTAATTATAAATACAAAAACAAACGAAAGCATAAACCATAAAAAAAACAGAGCAAAATAACATTTGTTTGTATTTGTTTCATCGTGTCACCAATTCATTAATTTATTTTCCTATTAATACATTTATATCCAGGTTTTGGTCTTTTGTTTTTATTTAACGTCTGTCTTTGTGTTCACTCTCCTCAGTGGGTTTAGGCATTAGTACACAGCAAATATGTAAAGATGAATCAATTCAACATGACAAGGGTTCGGTTGATCACAAACACTCACTTCAGGCTTTCATCTGTACTCTTGAACATTAAAATAGCATTGTGAATTTTCAGTGCAGGTCCAAGCTTTATGTTCAGGATCTTCACAATATCATTTTGATTCAGAAGAAGCAATGCTTCTCCATCGATCATCTGCAAAATAAAACACGTTTAATTGAGTACATTCACAACATAGATCAGACTTCAACCTAATTTTTAAGCTTGTAAATGATGTGTTACACGGTAAAAATAACCAATAGGCTATTAATACTCATTAATACTCAGCTAGTTATTCCTTTAAAAGGGATGCATTATGAATATCTATATTGAAATTCCCAATTCTAATGAATGAATAAATGAGAAGTGAACACGTCTATTAAAACTTGTATGTCTTAAGATGTCGTAACTGTATAAAATCTATCTTAGAAACAGAATATGCCTCATTACTTTAATAAACCTCTTCTCATAATAATGATTGTTACCTTGTTGTTACTTTACATGAAGAATAACCTAAGGGACGATGATGTACGGTGGTGGCATTTATATGTTTACAATGCTTTTTGGGACAGAAAATGTGCAAAAACTCTGTAACAACATTTCCACTGTTCTCATCATTTTTACAGTATAACCGCTGCCTTCATTAATGTAAGACACACAGTCTGTGTACCCTTCTTTCTATTAAATGTATGAAACTGTTACAGATAGAAATTATAATCACTTACTTCATCTTGAAATATTTTGGCCTGCTCTTCACAACCGATGAGATTATTGACAAATCCAAACACCTGCCAATGAAACAACAAGATATATTCATTAACACGAAATCAGGTCAATTCCTTTCGGATTTATAATAAATACTGCCTGTGTTGCCCTTTACTTGAATATATCAACCCATCACATGCCAACACACTAAACTTGCATATTGTGCATAAATAGTTGGAATAGAATTAGAATATCATCTTAGAACTGGATCCGTGTTACATGACAAAGTGACAGCAGCCTATAATATTACAAGCGATCTTTGGGAAGTCTTCCACTGATAATTTACATTTACTTTAAACTTTTGTAAAACAAATAAATAAAGTGATTACCTCTTCTACAGTCCAGTTAGCAACTTGACTTGCATGAATCCCTGCAACTCCAGGCAGTAACTTACAGTGCTGCTCCCAGCAGAGAGAGAGGGTACGCTCAGCATTGGCTGTGAATGCCGTCATGAAGAGAGAAGGGCACATGACTTCAGATGTCATGTCTGAAATATGCAAATATTATCATATCATTTCAATTACATGCGCAGGAAAACATAAAGACTTAGGAAAAACATCAACTTACTCTGACAGTTTCTTTGCTGACTTTTGCGATACTTAGGAGGGCGACCAATCCTGTTGACAGCAAAAGAAACTAAAATGTAACACTTCATTTAATAAAAGCCATTCTTTAAGTCCACACATTGTCCACACAAAATAGTGATGTTCCCCCGCTGTTTGGTTTCATAATGCGAAAATGTTTTTTGGTACTACAGGTTTGAAATGTTCTGATTGTGATGCATTTTCTCAATCAGCGAGTCACTGTATACTAGTGGTCTGTAATAACATTTCAACATGGACAACGTCGTTTATAACAAACACAACAACTATGAGCATTGTTTTACCTGCCATGGTATCGTGACTTTTTGGCTCTCGGGCCAAAGACCAGGAGGGTGCGTTTGGATCCTTCTGTATCAGACAGATCCGCTTTGAGCCGGCCCTGGTTTCTCTCAGCCAATGGGCAGCCAGACAAACAATGATGAGCGGTGAACCGGCCAGTCACGTGGCCAGACCCGTCACATCCTGGAGTAGGACACTTTCTGTTCAATAAAAACACTGCCTTTATTTTAAGCACGTTATATTCATGAGTATGTATGTGTTTGTCATTTTATTTTTTAATTGTTCATATAATGGGTTGAATATAATGCAAAGGTCCCATGTCGGAGTAACCTGTGGTGGAAGCTGTATTTGGAGGTGTTGCGAGCCTGAGGAAGACTTTTACAGGACATGGAGGAGAAGTGTGGAGGTTGGACGGTCAGGTTCTCCCTGGGACCTAAATGGTGTATAATACTCTGAAGTGACAGAGTATTTCTTACATGAGCACATACATGTCAGTGGAATGATTCTGAATGATGGTTTTGTAGGTTCTCACCAGGTTTCTGGACACTCGGTTGACAAGGTGGATGTTTGAGGGGGTGTCCTGTGCTTTCACACCAGCCCGCTGGATGGATGTCTGGATGGTCGGAATCCATCCACTCGTCATACAAATGGCTCCAACCATCAAAATGAATCTAAATAGAAACATATAACTAAAATATACTTACTGATATAGTTACAAAAGAACAAGGGAAAGCACTTTCATTTCATTTCTATGAGGTTTTGAGACCCAATAAGCTTGGGCACACAATTCTTAGACCTCATTTAATGATTGTTATAGGATTATTTATATTGTGATAAGATGATCATTGTACAAATATTTGTTTTGTTCCTTTGACAAAACGGTTATCGTTGAAAATGAATAAATGTAGCATAATGTAAAAAAGAAATGTTTAACAATGGTTTAAAGAATGATTACCGCAAGTACTCAGGTCTGAGACCTGGATATATGAGAGACCCAGAATAAACATTGCATATCCAGAGAACATGTGTGGTGTGGCACATGTGATGTTATGACCGAATGCTGTTTTAAATTCATACACTTCCCAAACACCAATATTATTAGCATTTCCCAGAATGTATCCATTTGGCAAATGGTTTATTCTAATTGAAATTAAAAAAGTGCATTTTATAAGTTTTCTATTCTTTAAAAACTAGTTTGGCAAACCTTAATTCTGTAAGTGTCCACCTCTTGAACTGAAGCTACACGGATGAGCCCTGGACATCTTTTATCAACGGCCTCTAATTTCATCTGAACCTGGAAGTCATGAGGAGGACGCTACACAAACACACAGAAAGTAAGTGCGAGTTTCTCAATATATAAATATATCTGAATGATCTTTGTTCTTGCATAACAGAACTGAGTATTCTTTAAAAAACAGCACATATTGGTTTCTTTAGCTTATGTACATGACATGTCATATATATTTTTAGCACTGTTTGTGTCTTTTTTAACTACATTATTTAACACACCACAATAAATGATTCAGGAGCAACTGCCGTTGAGCCGGTCTCTTCCAAATATCTGTCCCAGGAGAATCCATCCGGCTCAGGGTAATCTAAAAGAGAAGATACAACGCATTTGATATAATCTCAAAGATGGCATCCTAATGCATTACTATTCTATGCAGTCTGTATAAACTACTGTTGGCAACATTCAACTTCTCTCCCCAGAGAGAGAGAGAGAGAGAGACATTATTTCTTATATAAAGACACACAATTTAAATGACTAAACTCTCTTATCATTATATTGGAAATCACAATTTTATCATTTGTGTGCATGTACCCATTAAACAATATTTGGGAGATAAATTTGTACAAAACTAAAAAATCTGTCAAATATGAGCAAAATAACGCTTTTGTAAACAAAAACATTGTACAGCAAAAATAATTATTCAAATACCATTTTCTGTTTATCTGAATGTACTATTTGTAGGTTTGTGTTAATGTTTATTACATAAAATGGTTATCTTTTTGTTTGTGTTGATCTTCCGTAATATTTCTCCAAAGTTTTGAATTTGTTTGATATGAAAACTGGAGAATCATATGAAAATAACAGAAAAGATACCCTGTATTTTAACAAGTTTATAGTTTTGTCAAGCAATACAACAGTAATATTTGGACATACAATTAAGAAAAGTTTTTTTAAATCAAAATTATATATTATTTGTGTGTTCAC